>VMDO01006562.1:28742-99202 GCA_007922755.1 Pedetes capensis
CTTCTTCTTCTTCTTCTTCTTCTTCTTCTTCTTCTTCTTCTTCTTCTCTTGTCTTTTTATTTTTCTTCTTATTTCCCCTCTCTTCCTTTCTTCTTCCCTTCTGTTTTTCTCACAACAGCTACCTCTACAATTTGAGTGGCCTCTTGTAGTGGAGAGAGGGGAGGATCAACAGGGATGAAAAGTGGAAAGGTGATGATGCCTTTCTGTAGTGCAGAGGTTAAATGCTTCCAGTGTTCTTTCCCAGGTCAGAAGTAGCTTAACTAAAATTTTCATTAAAAGTATTAATAAGGAATTGTCTCTATGATCAATAATGAAAATACAAGTCTTTATCTCTGGAGCTCAGCTTGCATGTTTTGTTTCTCTCTTTTGATGGTTGGAAATATAACTATTACAGGCTTAAAGGTTAAGGTCAGTAACCTGATTTTGTCAAAATGTAGCACTTCAAAACATCTGGGTTTAGCAAATGTAAAGTACAAAAGACAGTTTTATTTGCAAATCTGTAATACACTGAGGCACAATAGGCTACAGACATTGATAAAATGCCATGCTTGTTCAGGTCTAATTTATTCAGATCTTCTTTATTCAGATAGAATGCCCTGTTTATTCACCTACATTTGCTTAGTATTTACAGAATGCTTGAAGTCACTCACTGGATAGATGACCCATTTATTGAATATTATAAAGGAAAAATGGGCTGGGAGTTAGCTCAGTTGGTAGAGCACTGCGCTGCAGTCTCTGAGGTCCTGAGTTCAATTCCCAGCACTGCAAAATGGGAGAAGGGCCTGGCAATCCACTCACAAGGCAATCCGAAACAGTCAGCTATTGAAAACCTTATGCAGGTCACTATGAGTCGGATACCAACTCAACGGCACCTAACAACAACATAAAGGAAAAAGACAATAAAATAAATGTACCTTTGAGAATACTCATAAGTTTAAACACTAAGAAGAGCATATAATTTGAAACCCTCTGTGAAGGTCATTGAAAAATTAGTGCCACATATATGTGTATATAAGTAGGCTGGGTTTTAGCTCAGTTGGCAGAGTGCTGCTTTGCACTCTGAGGCCCTGGGTTCAACCCTCAGCACTGCAAAAATGGAAGTAGGACTTGGCAGCCTACTCCCAAAACAATCAGCCAATGAAAACCCTATGAATAGCAAAGAAGTACTGATATAGTGCCGTGCATGGCACAGTGTCCAGGAGTGTTCCGTTCTGTTGTACACAGGGTTGCTATGAGTCTGACCCAACTGGACGGTACCTAACAAGAACAACAACAACATATGTGTATATACCTAATATTCCTTAAAAGCCAAATATTGTTATGTGAACCATGTGCAGTTACAAGTATTTCTCTATCCCATGTAATGAAAATGTAATATGCATTTTCCTGTGGAATTAGAGGGAAGCAATCTATATTTTAAAATCTTGTCATCTTGATGCCCTTATAAATAATGATTGGGTAATAAATGGATTTTAACAGCTATAATAATGAACCTTCTACCTGCTCGTTGTTAAAGCCCCCACATGTCTGTCAACTTGTCATGCTCTGAGGGCTTACATGTTACTGTGATGCTGAAAGATATGCTACTAGTATTTCAGATACCAGAAGGGCCACTCATGGTGGACAGGTTTCAGCTGAGCTTCCAGACTAAGCCAGACTAGGGAGAAGGACCAACCCAACAGCCCACTCCTGAGACAATTAGCCATTGAAAACTATGAATAGCAGAGAAGCAAATCAAATATAGTGCCAGAAAATGAGCCTCCCAGGCTGGAAGGCCTTCAAGAAACAAGTAGGGAAGAGTTGTCTCCTCAAAGTAGAGTCTACCTTAATGATGGAAATGGAGTAAAGCCCCTAGGACCTCCTTCCTCTGATATAGCCCAACACAAAATGAAAAGAAGCATAGTGCTTGCAACAATGGGCTCAAACATAAAAACATCATGTGCATGGTACAGTGCTGGCTACTACTTAGGGTCTCAATGAGTCGGACCCAATTTGATGACACCTAATAACAACAGCAAGTATTAAAGGCATATGTCTTTCTCTACTTTTCCAGTGAGGTCAAAGAGACACAAATTTCATGCTTTATCTTTATTGCAAATAGGAAAAAATAAGATCCATTAAACTCTAACTTCATGGAAAATTGGTGAATAAGCTACACACACAGATAAAATGTAGGTGCTTTTGTTCTTGCTTCTGAAGTGTAGATTGATTTCATAATGTATATTTCCTTAGAGCAAAAATGTTCATGTAAATGAGAATATTGTTTTTATTAACTTTCTGTTTTGAAACAGTTACTGGTGATTTACTAAAATTATTAATTTATTAATCTGGCTCTGCCCTTGACAAAACCAAATGCCAAATGGATGTATAGAAGCATTTTTTAATTAAAGAAATAAATGCCACATTAAGGACACAGTATACCTGAAGATGGTTTGCATTTAGATTTCTGACTTTGTTGCTAGGGGAGAAGTTTCCAGAATGAATTATTCAGTTACAGTTAATTACCATTTAATGTAAGATTTATTCTAGTATTAGTATTCTGGGAACAAAGAAATTAAAGATGAAGCAAATAGTTGCATAGCTATGTTTGGTCTTCAACCTAGAATGAGTTTCTTTTCTTCACGTTAATTTTGAGCTAAGCCTCAATAATAACACCCTTCATGGTACATTTTGATGAACACAATTCTTTTTGTTCCAAGATAGCTCTACCTACATTCTTGCAGACAGAGAGCAGAAGGGCCTGCTCTTCATTTCTTTGCTGGATTTTTCAATACCGAAAGGTTTAATCATTTCATCTTGGTAATGTGCCACCTGCTACCTCTAACTCCACTTAGGGCCATGTAAGAGGCATGAGTTGAGAACACTGAAGACAGTATTTCCAAGCACAGTTCCAGAGAGCCACTTCAGAAACTGAAAATGAAGTGGCAAAACTGGTTGGAGGACTTTAGGAATCCAGGAGACAGGAAAGAACCATTCTGGGTTCCCCTAATTCTTCTCTTACTTTGTTTTGTGCAGAAATAGATGGAAATTAAGTGCAGTGCATCACAGCTATAAAATTAAGAAAGGTAGGCTGCACTTAACTATTGAAGAAATTATCTTCTCCAAGTTATTCTTACTACCTAAACCTCAAAGTCATTTTGTTTATTATCCATGTCCGTGCAGTTACTAAATCCAATCAGTTTCACCTGCTTCCTGAATTTCTATTAATTTACAGTTAACTGTAACAGCAGCCTACAGTTAACTCAGTGGCTGCTGGTTCCATTACAAAACAATGAAGTTTATCTTAAATAACTTAATAGTTGTAAACTGCTTCATATATGTTAACCCTTTCCCCCTACTATAATATAGGATGGTATCCATGAAAACTAGGATTTTTATCTCTGTTTTTCTCTGATATGCCTTTAGTGCTTTGCAGACATGGGTGCTCAATTTATTCAATAAATATTTATAAAGTGAATGAATACATTTCTTCTAATGCAATTCTCCTGATAAGTCTGCCTCTCCTGTAGCTTTCCCCTCTATTCCAGAAATGCCTGTTTCCATAGTTACCTAAAAATACAAATGTGAATTTTAATTATTTTTTTAAAAGCCTTCTTTCTTCCTTCTGCTGTCATAGTTAATTTTCTAAAGTGAAGATCTGGTGTTTCTTTACTTTCCAACTCTCGTTGATCTCGTTAGGCACAGTTTAAAACCCAAACTCTTTCCCTTGATATACAATCTGGCTGGTTCTGACTGTGTAGCCACAATGCCTACTCAGGATTCTCTTCTCTGCCCTCTTGATTTTCCTTTCTCCCCGAAACTCTTTGTTGCCTCTACATGGGGTTCAGGCCAGTTGGCACATTTTCTCCCTGACTCCTTCTGTCTTGTCCTTAGGGTCAAACATCACTTCCTCTGTTAGCCCATAACCACACAGACTTTTAGCTAGGCTATGTGCAAAATATTTATTTATATAGCAGTATAGTGATTTTTGGGAGAAGGACCTGGCAATCCACTCCCAAGGCAATCCCGAAACAGTCAGCCATTGAAAACCCTATAAGGATTGTTAGAGTTGGACAGGACTCGAAGGCACCTAACAACAACAACAACAACAACATAGTGACTTATATAATAATTTAAATCATTGTGCCAATTATTAGGTATATAAATATACAATAACTTTGTAAATATATACACACATTGCATATACATATTTGTCATTTGGCCACCAAATATGTAAGTGAAAGCACAGATAATATAATGTATAAGACTGTTAAAATACTACACTGCATAATATGCTATAAATGTATATATTCCTATCTTTTATAAAACTGCTTATGAGTACGAGGTTATAGTAGAAATTGTTCCACAAATCATAGTAATAATTTTTAAATCTTTTGTTTTGATTAATCTTTTTTTATAGCATCATTCACAAGCTAAGGGATACTCAACTGGAAGAAAATTGCCCTCACTATCAATGATCTTGTTCATAGTGTTAAATCTACTCTCAGCTTTTCCTACCATAAGGCAATTACATCCAAACTGTTTCTTTACAAAATGACTGAGATTCTTACCTATCCAATACCTGTATTTATGGATGAAATCACAAGTCTTAATCACTGGTCTGCAAGATTTCATTAGATGGAACTTAATACTTCAGGACCAGTGAGATGGGTTAATTAATATCTTTGTTAATAATATGAGCTCTTTGGGCTTGAACTCTGCCAAAGTTTTAAGTAATCTTTGTGCTTGCTTACCTTTTTTTTTTTTTTCCTGGTACCAGGGAGCTAAACCCAGGGCCTCCCTCATGCTAGTCAAGTGTTCTACCACTGAACTACCTTTTTATATTTTTTGAGACAGGGTCTCACTAAGTTGTGCAGACTGCCTCTATCCTTGCATTTGTGACCATTCTGCCTCAGGCTCCTGAGTATGTGGTATTACAAGTATGATCCATGGTGCCCTGTGTATGTTGTTGCTGTTGTTGTTAGGTGCTGTCTAGTTGGTGTCACTAGGGTTACTCATAGTAACCCTAAGTACAATAGGAGAAACAGTATCATTAGTGCTTCTCTTCTATTCATAGGGTTTTCAATGGCTGATTGTGTTTTGGGAGTGGGTTGCTGTGTTCTCCCAAGCCTACAACACCTGGTGTTCCCAGGCAGTCTCCCATCCAAGTACTAATGCAGCCTGACCCTGCTTAGCTTCTGAGATCCATCGGGATCAGGCGCCACTGTGGTATGATGCTTACCTATTAATCAACAGAGATGCAATCTCTAGGCCTGATGGTGCACACCTATAATCTCAGCACTTTGGAGACTAAGGTGAGGTAGGAGGATCATGAATTCAAAACCAGCCTGGGCTACATAGTAAGACCTTGTCTCAGGAAAAAAAAAAAAAAAGCATATTCAACATGCTAACAATCAGTGGAGCAGCCCTATAACAGTATAGGGTACCACTCTGTACTGGAACTCCTATACATTTGTGCCTGTGAAGCTTCTCAACTACAAGAAATGTTCTATTCTTATTTATGTCTGCTTCTCCACAGCTTAGTCATCAAATAACACTTAAGAGGGAGGCCAAGAACTACTGGACCTTATGGATTTATGTTCCAGACACCATTGAGAATATTTCTCCTCTTAATGGGCCAGTTTCTTTCCTCCTTTCCCCTGCATCACCTTGACAAAAATGAGACAATCAGCAGCTCTTTTCCCTCCCCAGTCCATCTCCATGTATGCATGTGCTAAGAATAAACAACTATGAGAAAAGGTGGAAAGTCAATTAAGTGACACTGGGTGTCTCTTTCATTTAACTTAGGACAAAGGTACCCTGGCAGAGATAAAGTGTCTGGGAATAAATCACTTTTTCAAACATATCCATCCTTATGAGTCTCCATTTGTTTACCCTATTGATTAAATATTTACTGTGTAAATATATATAGTGAAAGTGGTGAAGATCATGTGTTACCGAGTCTTTAGAATTGTGAATACCATATAGCACTTAATTTTCAGATTTTAGAGAAGGGATTGGCTTGTCTTGTGGGTTTCTGAGAGTGGGAGTTAACTAGATGGGAGCACTGGAGGGGCAGCATGCAGTGTATTCACCGGATGTGGTTAAGGACGCTTCTGCAATACTCTAGAAAGATATGATTCTGCTTTGTTAGGTAGTTGCTTGATCCAGGGTGATTGTGTTACCTGGCCATGTTTTCTTGTTGTAAATAGTACACACAGCGAATTTGTGATTAAGCCCCCTTTGAATCTACAGGATAGCGTAAAACAGGTTCTGCCATATTCCTATTTCTTCCTCAAGGATAATATATCCACATAGACCCCTTCTGATGTTTTAATCATCATTTAATATCTTCATGAATTAGGATGAATAAACTCTCCTCATATCATTTTTCTGTGGTCCATACCATACCAGTTTGTGCAGTGTGCTTTGCTATTTTCAATCAGGAGTAGGTATTTAAGCAAAATTCTAATCAGCCCACATTTAGTTGCTCCCATAACCCCAGCACCTTTAAGACACATCTTTGTGGTCTAACATCAGCCCAATGCATTCTTAACATGGGCCTTTTATATTTTTCTTCCCCAGTCCCTTCCCTTAGACTTGCCTCCTCCTGGTTGGTAAAGGAATCATACGTATTCTTTCTTGTCCTTCTAACCCACATGTGTGTATGTGCACACACAAATACAAATTTGACTTAGATGCCCTTTTATTTTTTTCCCAGTGCTGTGCATGCATCTATAGAAAGCTTATGCTATGATGTCTATAATACTGTCGTGTGGAACCAAGAACAATGACTAGACATAAGGGAATGATATGATTTGATTAATTATGAAGCAAAAACTTTGTAACAGGTGCTGCCTGAAATTAAAATGAAATTATTTCATGTGATAATCATCTTTCTGTCATCAGACAAATTCATCTCAGGACTGAATAGCCATCATCAGGAATGTTGAAGCTGATTCCTAGATAGGGCAAGAGACTAGGCTTGGTACTGAGTTTCTATAATTCCAGCTTTGCTTGAGAAAGTGGCCTTTCTAGGTAAAAATGGCTGAGTCTTTATCCTGATAAACAGAAACATTTTCCTTGAAAACATGGCCTTTTGCTACCTGAAAGACTATTACAGTGAGTTTTCACCAATGGGGTTCCTCAAAGTTTTTTTTTTTTAACACAAGTATGCATATTCATTTTAGGAGAATTACCAAACGCAAAAGTAAAAAATAAGTAAATAAATAAAAAATGTAAATCATCACAATCTCATTAACCATGCAGAATCACCATTACGCTTCTTGTTCTTATTGCTGGGTGCCGTGGAGTATCCGACTCATAGCAACCATGCATACAACAGGGGAAACACTATTGTCAGTGCTTCTCTGCTATTCATACAGTTTTCAATGGTGGATTGATTTTTGGGAGGGGGTTGCCAGGTCCATCTCCCAAGCCTACAGCACCTGTGTTCCCAGGTGGTCTCCCATCCAAGGACTAACCAGGGCCGACCCTGCTTAGCTTCTGAGATCTGATGGGATCGGGTGCCACAGGGCTACGGCTGCAGGCACAATTACACTTAGCTACATCTTTTTCCACGTCATGTATTTTATTTTAAAGGCACCACTTAACACATACTATTCTAAAGCCTACCTTTCACATTTCATAGTATCTTCTGAATATCTAGATGAATGAATATAGAACTACATTTGTTTTTAATGATTTCTTTGTATTTCAGTATGTGAATATAGACTACAAATTGAACAAATGTAGACTTTTTTTTAACAGTAGTGGGTGGCAGAACCGAAGACCTTGTGCATATTTTTCGTATACTCTACCATTGAGCTGCACCCAGAACCCTTTTTACATTCTTGAGATAGGGTCTCACTAAGTTACACAGGCTGCCTCTAGCCTAAGAACTTGTGATCTTCCTGCCTCCACCTCCCAAGTAGCTGGGATTACAGGTGTGGCCCCTGCACTGAGTTAATTGCAAATATTTTGAAGAAGTTTATAATTTTAAGAGGTGAGTGATTAAATAATTGTAATCTAATAAGGATTATTAATTGTGTCACCCTTACTATAGGAACAAAAAGACTTTTTTTGAGCCATTTATATCTATGCTGCCTTCTACCATATACAGGTGGAATCTAATTGCATTCTTACTGCTTTTAAGAGTTGATAAGACCATTCCATCTCCTTTTCATTATTAATAGAAAGAAAGTATAGTTTATAATGATCTTTTGGCCTCGGAATTCCTGGCATGCTTATTCAGAGCATCTGCTAGCTCTGAAGTCATTTTATATCCTCCAGTGATAAGCTCTACATAAACAGTGTTTCTTTAGTACTTGCTAATGGCTCTTATTCTACCTGATTCTCTTTCTCTTACTGTAAAAAATTACACTGAAAAAATTACTTTTGAGAGTTAATTCTATAACATTTATTAAATATTTATCTATTAATCACATACCCCCAGGTTTTAATGTAGGCATAACTGCAAGATTTATGGTATTAGGTTGGTAGTGGGTCAGAAAATGGAGGAAAAAGACAAGGAACATGTATTGAAGATTTCCTATGTGACCAGCACAATAGCCAAGGTGACTGATCTGATTATTATAGGAGCAGTTGATAATTTCAATTATCCCAATTTTACTTAGGAGGAAATTGAAACTCAAGGAATGAAAATAAATTTCTTGGGGTGTAGCACTAGAGGTAGAGGGTATGCTTAGTATGTATAAGGCTCAAACAAATTTCTCAGAGTTACTGTGTTTATTTTCTATTACTGCTAAAATAAATTATCCTGGACCGAGTGATTTATAGTTTGGAAGTCAGAAGTTCAAAATGGACCTAACTATGTTAAAATAAAAAGTATTTTTCATTTATTTTACTTATTTATTTATTTATGAGGTGGTTTTTTTTTTTTTTTTTTTTTTTTTTTTTTTTTTTTTTTTTTTTTTTTTTTTTTTTTTTTTTTTTTTTTTTTTTTTTTTTTTGGGACATGATCTCTGTGTGTACCTCAGGATGACACTGAACTCACAATCCTACCACTGTCTCTTAAGTACGGGGATTACAGGTATGCACCACTGCACCCAGCTGGAATATAATTATTTAAAATCTGTTTGTACATAATAGAAAAATGCAATCAAGCTAGTTATTATATCCATCACCTCATCAATCTGTCATTGTATGTATGTGGTGGGAAAGTTAAAAATCTGTTCTGGCAATTTTGAAATATACAGGACATTAAATGTGGTCACTATATGATGCAGTAGATCACTAAACTTATTCTTCTAGTTTTTCTAAAACCTTGTGCCCTTCAATTAAGATCTTTTCTTTCTCCATCCCTCTTCTTCATCCCCATCCCAGCCTCTGGTAAATATCTTACTACTCTGTTTCTATGAGATTGACTTTTGTAGATTTCACATATATGTGAGATCATATAATATTTGTCTCTCTCTGCCTACTTATTTCACTCAGCATAATGTCCTCCAGTTCCATTTGTGTTGTTGTAAATGGTAAAATTCCCTTTTTAAGGCTGTAAAGTATTCCATTGTGTATGTATGCCACGTTTTTTAATCCATTCATCTATTGATGAACACTTTGCTTGCTTCTATATTTTGGCCTATTGTGAACAAGGCTGAAATGAACATGGAGATTAAGACATATCATTGACATATCAGTTTAATTCCGCTGAGCATATGCCCAGAGATAAGATTGCTAGATCATGTGGTAATTCAAGCTTTTTGTTGGTTTTTGCAGTACTGGAGTGCTGAACCCAGGGCCTTACACATATTCTGCAAGCTCTCTAACACTGAGTTGCACCCTCAGCCCCTTTTTTACTTTTTATGTTGAGACAGGGTCTCACTAAGTTATGCAGGCCGCCTCTGGCCTCGAACTTGCTATCCTCCTGCTTCTGCCTCCTGAGTGGCTGGGATTATAGCCATGTACCACCACAATTGACCCTTTGCCTATTTTTTAATTGTATCATTTGTTTTAAATTTGTATTTGTATCTGAAACTAGTTCAGTAAACCATTTACAAAATCAACATGTAAAAATCAGTAACATACACTAACAATGAAGTATCCAAAAATGAAATAAAGAAAATAATCCCCACTTATAATAGAATTACTGGGAAGTAAATTTAACCAAGGAGATGAAAGGTCTCCACAATGAAAACTGATAAAAAATTGATGAAGATACAAATAAATAGAACAATATCCCATGTCCATGGATTAGAAGAATTAATATTGTTAAAATGTTCATTCTACCCAAATCAGTCAATAGATTCAATGCATTTCCTGTCAAAATTCCAATGTTATTTTTCACAGAAATAGAAAAAAGTCTAAAATTCCTGTGGAACCAAAAAGAATCTGAATGGCCAAAGCAATCTTGCAAAAAGAACATAGTTGGAGACCACATGCTCCCTGATTTTGAAATATATTATAAACCCATTATAATCAAAACAATGTGATAACACCATAAAAACAGACACACAGAACAAGATAGAAAGCTTGGAAATAAACCCAAGTACTTACAGTCAATTGATTTTTAACAAAGTTGCCAAGAACACATAATAGAGAAAGGAAAGTCTCCTCAATAAATGTTGTTGTTAGGTGCCGTTGATTGGTGTCCAACTCATAGCGACCCTCATAAAGTTTTCAATGGCTGATTGTTTTGGGATTGCCTTGGGAGTGGATTGCCACATCCTTCGCTCATTTTTTGCAGTGCTGGGAATCAAACCCAGGACCTCAGAGACTGCAGAGCAGCACCCTACCAACTGAGCTAAATCCCAGCCCAATGTTGTTGTTAGGTACCTTCAAGTCAAGTCTGACTCATAGTTATGCTGTGTACAAAAGAACGAAACACTACCGACACTGTGCCATGCACATGGTCTTTTTATGTTTGAGCCCACTTTTGCAGTCACTGTGTTTTTTCTCATTTTGAGTTGTGCTACATCAGCAACTGACAAGTCCCAGGGGTTTTACTCCATTCCCATCATTAAGGTCAACTCTACTTTGAGGAGGCAACTCTTCCCCAGTTGTCTTTTGAATGTCTTGCAGCCTGGGAGGGGTGGGTCATTTTCTGGCACTATATTTGATAGTGCTTCTCTGCTATTTATAGAGTTTTCAGTGGCTAATTGTTTTGGGAATGGGCTAAAGGTCCTTCTTCCTAGTCTGTCTTAGTCTGGAAGCTCAGCTAAAACCTGTCCACCATGGGTGACTTGGCTGGTGTCTGAAAAGCTGGTGGCAGAGCTTTCAGCATCACAGCAACATGTAAACACAAACAGCACAAGCTGACAGACTCACAGGGGACTCAATAAGTGATATTGGAAAAACTGGATATCTACATATAAAACAATGAAATTAGAGTATTATCTCTCATCACTTATAGCAAATCAATTCAAAATGGGTAAAAGACCTAAACATAAGACCTGGAACTATACATGTACTAGAAGAAACACAGGGAGAAAATTCCATGATACTGGTTTGGGCAATGATTTCCTAGACAGATCTCCAATATCACAGGCAACAAAAACAAAAACAGACCAATGAGATTGCAGCAAACTAGAAAGAAGTTTATAAATAGCAAAGGAAACACAGAGGGAAGACATAACCTTAGAATATATTTGTAAACCATGCGTCTGATAAGAGGCTAATATCCAAAATATATAAAGATCTCAAATGACTCAATAGCAAAAACTGGGTTTCTTATCTTTCCTAGGTTTTACAGGCTGCCTGCATTCCTTGGCTTATACCCCTTTTCTCTATCTTCAAAGCCAATCATCCTTAAATCTCTCTCTCATTCTAATTTTCTGTCTCCTTTTTTCTCTTAAAAAGACCCTTTTGATTATATTTGGCTTACTCAGATAATCCAGAAAAATCTCCCCAGCTCATAGTTAACTGATTAATAACCTTAATTCCATCTGCAACTTTATTCCTTTTGCCATGTAAAATAATATCTGCACACATTCCAGGGGTAGGACATATATATCTTTGGTGAACCATTATTCTGCTTCCCAAAGTGATCCTACTTCTAAGATGTAAGCCGAATGAAGAGTCAAGTCCAGGGTTATCCACCTGTTGGTAGAATTCAAGGACTGCAAGACAGTTCCTTCCATGCAAAAATATCTAACCCACAGCCTGTCACAATACCTGAAATTCCATCATTAGAATTAGCGTTTTGAGGTATATATGCAACAGTCATCAAGAATCCCCAAGTAAAATTCAGACATTACAGATCCTCAGGAGAAAATTTACTGATTCCTTATTGGTACACATGGATCACTTCACAGGCAGAAAGTGAAACATAAGCAAAACAAGGAAGGTCATAGAAAGAGGAAATGGAATGATGCCAATTTTCTTTCTAGACTACTACATCATTTAGCCCAAAGCTAGTCTTAGTGGTAGGATTTCCCCCCTTGCTAAGGTGTATGAACATGTGCAAACAGCATTGTAACTCTGAATTATTAATCCTTATTTGCTACTATCTTGTTGATACTTGACAGTTTAAAAAAAATCAGTTGGCCTGCTGTCAAATAGAATGGAGATGGAGGTTTGTCTCCAGAAATTGACACTCTGAGTAGTCAATTCAGTTGGACATATTTTCATTGAGTTCTTAGTATATACAAACCACATTGCTTAAAGCTACCGGGTTTATACATGTTCTGGTACATTCTGATTGTGTCTCTCATTCTGGGTAGATTCTGACACACAAAATCCTGGATTTACACTTTCTGACCAAGGTGATCTAAATGAGTTAAATAAAAAGTTGTTTGGATCACATCCTTACAAAATCAGGTGCCAGGCAGAATTTCTGAGATCTTGAACAAGACTAGGGTGAGGGCAGGTTTCTGGCCCACAGATGAAGAAACAAAATGCAAAAGTCCTCAGTCCAGCTGAATTGCTGGTTGAAGACACTGAGAAGGCAAAGTGACCGATGCTGAAGAAACCAGGGCACAGCGAAAGGTGGAAGGAAAGACTAAATCTAGAGAGAATGCTTCCTCTGCACTTCACTGGGGTGACAAGGGCAATGCCAGGGTACCCAGAGGTTTGGGGTCACTTATTTGGAGATGTGATGACCCCCAAGACTCATGTCTGAATACTCAGTCCCCAGAGGATGGTGCTATGTCTGAGAGGCTGTGGAATATTGGGAGGTGGGACCCAGAGGGTAGAGGTAGGACACCAGGGGTGGACTGTGGAAGGTTTCCCCCAGGGCCCCAAGCTCTCTGCTCTACCCACCACACTGTGAAGGTCTCCAGCCTGACCCTTAACCCTGCATCCCCACCACTATGGATGGAATTCTTCTATACCATGAGCCAAATAAATCTTTCCTTCTTTAAGTCTTTCTGCCTGGTGTTTTGGTAACAGCAGTGTAAAAGCTAAAACAAGGTCCTAAAAGAGAGTCCTGTTCCTACAATACATTATGACTGTCTTCAATATGGATCTGATACCATTAAGGACATTATCTAAAATGAAAGCAGACAGATATTTCTGAGCATGACTTTGATGAAAATTGTTGTTAGGTACTGTAGTGTCAGTGTCCGACTCATATTGACCCTATTGTACAACAGGGGAAATAGTATTGTTAGTGCTTCTCTGCTATTTATAGGGCTTTCAATGGCTGATTGTTTTTTGGGAGTAGGTTGCTGGTCCTTCTCCCAAGCCTATAGCACCTGGTGTTCTTAGGCGGTCTCCCATCCAATTACTAACCAGGCCCAACTCTCCTTAGCTTCTGAGAGGTGATGGGATCAGATGCCTCAGTGCTACAGATACAGGTATTGATGAAAATAGTTGCTGTTAAGATTAAAGTAATTAGCTGGGCATGGTGGCACATGTCTATAATCCCAGTGACTTGGAAGGAGGAGGCAGAAGGATCACAAGTTTGAGACCAGAGGCAGTCTACATAATTTAGCGAGACCCTGTCTCAAAAAGTAGAAAAGGGGGCTGAGGGTGCAGTTCAGTGGTACAACACTTGCAAAGCATGCAAGCGTGGGGCCCTGGGTTCAAATCCCAATACCCCCCCCCCAAAAAAAGAAAATAGTTGCTGTTAAGATTAAAGTAATTGTATGTTTGGTGGGTCCAGAAAAAAAAAATCTTAGCTGTCAGTGACATTGAAACTAACTTTAAGTGTCCCTAGAACTTGAGAGTGACAGAAAGGCACTGGACATCAGCAGTAGTGGCGCAGGGGAGAGAGAGGTAGGAATGGTGAGATAGGGCCATCCCATACAAGGTAACAGGCTTGGGTGAGGGGAGCAGAAACACCAGCCAATAGCTCACAGTCACTGGTGTATCTGTTGTATGACAGTGGCAAGCTAATCCTTGAGGCCAAACAGTCCCATATCCTGTAGCAGGCCAAACTGGCTGAATCAGAGATGCCATCTGCTGATATGCCTCCAGAAGACAGCTTCATAGTGAGTGTTATGAGAAAAAGTGATTGGCCAGATAATGCATACTCAACTGATAAAATACCAACAAGTTATAAAGCTGCAGGGCAAAAGATGTTAGCTGTGTCATAGTTCTAATTTCTCAAGCTAGTCTATCCCTTGCAAAATATGTTAACACTGATAAATCCAGTCATCTTGGTGAAACTTGCCAAATTTTATTTTGATAGCAGCAAATCAGGTAATATTTGCCCTTGTGCTTTAGCAGAATCAACACAAGCTCATCTTTTCCCAGTAGTACCAAAAGCTACTACTGCCAGAAATAACACAAGGTTTAAAGATGATGACAGTTTCCATCCTTCCTGGGTACCACCTCCTGCTTGGAGGGAATAAGTTCTCAACTCTGATCAGTATCGGAATCGCTTGGAAAGTTGTAAAATGTTAAATATCAAGACAGTTGCGGGGATCTGAATTTCTGGTGCTGAGACCCAAATGCTGATGTTTACTTGAACCTCAAGTAATTTCAATATGCAGCCAAGATAGGGAAACACTAAAAAGAGCAAATCCTCAATCTTGCCTTGTAACTGCTTTATTCCTTTTTTCAAATACTGATTTAGCTGCTTCAGCTAAGCCTATATTTCTTTCTTTTCTTTTCTTTTTTCTTTTTTTCTTTTCTTTTTTTTTTCCTGGTACTTGGGGGTTGAGCCCAGGGTCTCTCATATGCTTTGCAAGCACCCTACCACTAAGGTGCCCCCATAACCCTGTTTTTTTTTTTACTTTTTGTCATGAAACCAGGTCTTGCTAAGTAACAGAGTCTGCCTTTGGCTTCAAACTTGTAATTCTCTTGCCTCAGCCTCTCAAGCCACTGGGGTTATAATCATCAGCCACCACTCCCATTAGGCTATATTTCTTGAGCAGTGGTTCTCAAAGTCTAGCATGCACAGATTGATCACCCTAACCTCAAATTATCAGATTCAGTAGATATGGGTGGGACTCAAATGCCAAGGCCATTTACATGAGAAACACAAATTGAGAACCACTGTCCTAATGAGATGATGTAAAGATGATTGTTGTTGTTAGGTGCCATTGAGTTAGGTTTGACTCATAGTGAACCTCACAGAGTTTTCAATGGCTGATTGTTTTGTGATTGCTTCCGGAGTGGGTTGCCCCATCCTTCTTCCATTGTAAAAATGATTAAGCAGAGTTTATATTGGAAACATTTGATTCATCCTACTGCCTGTCCATCTGACCACAGAAATTCAACTTATAGCCAGAGTTAATACCAAACATAAGATTTGAAGTATTTATTCATTTCTAACAACTGTTGAAGTTTTGCAGAAATTTTTATATCAAAGTGTTGAAAATTTAAACTTTGAAGTATTCAACACCCAGCTAGAGATACCCATGGGAGTGTGTCTTAGTCAATTTGTTTATTCATTTTAAAAGTGTTAGTATATGTATCTGGCACATAGTATACACAGTGTAGAGCTTGAAAACACGTGTATCAGTATTTTTGTCAAATAGGATAAGAATAATCATATATGATGAAATTAAGAGTATTTACACTCTTCTTATCCTTACTTGTACAAAAAAATTTTCTTTGCTGGCTAAGCCAAAAAATGAGCCCTTGGTGAACTTGAGTAGGAGGGGAGCAGGACCTTTTGATTGATGTGTGTGCAACACTTTAAAGCCTTATAAATGGTAATTAGGAATGATAAGGTTCATTGGTGTTGGAAGGATAGTTGGGATTTCTTTTTTTCTGGCCAAACTGCAAGTTTTCCAAATATTTCTGATCTGCTTTTCTTTGCTCCTGATTCTACCATAAATTTGACTAAATGCAGCCAGTAATACCCATCCCGCTGCCTGAATGCTGTGCTGCCTTGAAATTGCCTTCGTCAAATAAACTAGTCCATTCCCCCTATACTCAGCCTCCCAGAAAGTCTCAGGTCAGGGGCAAAATGGAGCCAAATGCTTTGGCACAGTTTAACACACATAGCCTCTAGTCCGGTTCCCAACAGAGTATTCATTCCTTTCTCAAACCTCATCAGCATCACCTTCACTGACCACATTTATATCAGCATTCTCGTCTTCTGAGCCTCTGGCTATAATCTCCGCTTATGGCATTCTGGTCTCTCTAGCCTGCTTCTCCAGACTTTTCCAAACTTCTCCTGCAAACCCATTCCAAAGACTTCTCAGATCATCAGCTACAATCACAGCTATGACCCACTTCTCAGTACCAATGTTCTATGATAGACAGGTTACCAGTACTGTAACAAAATGCCTTAGATAATCAGTATAAGAGGAGGAAAAGGTTATTTTAGCTTACGGTTTTGGAGGTTCTGGTCCACAGTCGAGCAGACCTATGCTTTAAATCCTATTGTAAAGAACACATGATGGCAGAGACCATGTGATAGAGCAAAGTTGCTCATCTCATGGCTACCAGGAAGCAAGAAAGAGAGACAGGAAGGGCCTGGATTACTACTACCCCCTTTGAGAGCATAGCACTGGTGTCCTAAGACCTCCCACCAGGACTTGCTTTTTAAAGGTTCCTCACTTTCTAATAATGCCAAGGGCTGAGGATGAAGCCTATAATGCACAGGCCTTTAGGCATTAGTGATCCAAACCATAGCACTCTGCTACAGCACAATGCAAACATTTCTAGAAGTAGATTTGTGTTTCTTTTAGATATACTCACTTGCTAAGTCAGGTGACCCAACACATCCATGATCCAGGACTGACACTCAGATTGCTACCTCTTCTCTCATACATGACATATTACATCCATAACCCACTGGGGATGGCAGGGTGAGACACAGTAAAGCGAAGTGGCCATCAGATGGAAAGTCAGCCCTGAATACAGTAGGTAACCAATCTTCATTTAATGCCTACCATGACCTTTATGCACTTTCTCACTTCATTCCCATTAGTACATTTCAAGATAAAACATTTTGTAATTTAAAGACAAAGAGACTCAGAAAGATAAAATACCTTAACCAAGATGCCAGACCCTGCATATGACAGAGTTCAAATGTACAAGATAGCAAATACAGCATTCAGTTTTGTACCAATGACAGTCAAGTCCAGTGGAAAGATCAAGCTGTTCGTTGCGGTAGTTAGGTGCTGTCAAGTCATGTCTCACTCATAGCGACCCTCATAGGGTTTTCAATGGCTGATTGTTTTGGGATTGCCTCGGGTGTGGATTGCCATGTCCTTCTCCTATTTTTGTAGTGCTAGGAATCGAACCCAGGACCTCAGAGACTGCAGAGAGGCACTCTACCAACTGGGATAAATCCCAGCCCTGTTTGTTGCAGTAGCTCTCATTAAATTCTGAGGTTTACTGTTACATACACCAGCTAAGAACATATACCTCTGTTAACCAGAAGTTTCTTTGATGGACAGACTTGGGTGATAGACTCCATACCTATTGGCGTAGATGTTGCTGATGGGAAGGGAAATGTGTCCTGGACTAGAAAATTTAAATGTAAAATGTATTTGTTTTGAAATATAGCTTTTAAGCAGGAAAAGAAAGGGATAAAGCTATAACTAGGATTTTGAGGAATTATACATAATCCCCAGTTTATGTTTTATAAGCCATAGCAATGTGTATGCAAATGAAAGTGCACACATATGAACTGATTCATTATTCATTTATTCATTACTTTTTAAATGCTTACTTTATGTCAAATACAGTACTATGTGCAAGATTTAGACCAATAAAGATAGCATAGGGAATTCTTACCCTTTGTTTTCCCTACATGGATAAAACAAATAGCACACAAGTAAACAGGTCTTTTAATGGTTATAAATTATGATGAGTGGTTAAAAAAAGGAAATAAGCAAGTGAGTGAGGAGAAAGGCAGAAATGGATAAATGTAAAGAGGATTCAACTTTTCCAAGGTACGGCCAGAGAAGGCCTTTGTTAAGCTGTGTTCAAGCTGAGGCCTAATGAATGAAAACAAAGTATCCCTAGAAAGAGCCAGAGGAAATGGGCCACTGGGATGTAACAGTGTGGGGCCTTTGGGCAAAGGTCTGAGAAAGAAAGCTTCACTTCTTCAGAACTGAGAAGCCCAGTGTGGCTGAAAGGAAGGAAATCAGAGCGAACGTGAAGGCACTGAGCAGAGAGGCCTAGTCATTCAGAGCCATTTACTGTCTCCAAATTGAGATCCATTTAATGTACAGTGCAAAGTATGGTGGTGCAGCTTAGTGGTAGAGCACTCATCTAGCATGTGTGAGGCCCTGGGTTTGATACCCAGTACCACAAAAACAAGCAACACCAAAAAAGCTAATACTTAGCTGGGCATGGTTGTGCATGCTTTTAATCCCAGTGACTCTGGCTGAGGCAGGAGGGAGGATCAATCACAAGTTTGAGGCCAGAAGCAGCCTGCATAATTTAACAAAACTCTGTCTCAAAATAAAAAAATATAACAGGGACTGGGGATGCAGCTCAGTGGTAGAGCTCTTGTCCAGCATGCATGAATGTCTAGGTTCAACCTCCCAGTACTGGGAAAAAAAAAAAAAAAAAGCACAGTGGATGTCATGTCAAGCAAGGGAAGGATGCAATCTAATTTACTTTTGCAAAGCTAGGCATGGTGGCACATGTCTGTAGTCCCAGCTACTCAGGCCGAGGCAAGAGGATCACGGGATCCAAAGAGTTGGAGAACAGAATGGGTGACTCCAATTCTCATGTTCATTCTCTCTCTCTCTCTATCTCTCTATCTCTATCTCTATCTCTATCTCTATCTCTGTCTCTATCTCTCTCTCCAACATCCCAGAAACAAAAGAACAACAAAAAGTAATGGTAATTTTCTTCTGCCAACCCATGGACTGAGGAATTTTCAGGCTCAAATAATTGGATGAATGACAAGGCTATTCACTGACATAGAGGGATGTGATTTGGGGACAATGAAGTGTCAAGATGTTTGTGAGTGAGGTGGCAAGCATGTAATTTTATATAATGGTGTAGAACTCACAGGAAGCCTGGGCCTATTGTAAAATGCAGGCTTTATTATTAGTCAGGTATGGCAAGGCCAACAGATCAGGTCTCAACTGCCATTCCAGAAATGTTTATGGCTACGGCCTGTGCCATGCCATGAGGGCCACACTAAGAAGCGCCAGGGTGGGCCAGGGAGCTGAGGGAGTGAGAGAAGACTTGGGCCTGAGCCTTTATCGTGGTTTCTGTGGGAAAGGCAAGGTGGGATAAGCAGGCTCGGGTTGGCTGGTTCGAGTCACTTCTGCAGGCTCCAGGGTACAGGGCCTATCTCTGGTTGCCTGGTAGCTGCCCCTGAGACAATGAGAGCAGAGGAGCATTGCTTCTGGAATGTAAAAGCTCAAGGAGGAGGGGCTCTGGAGTGTGTGGTGTGGATTGGCTGGTGGGTTTGGGAGAGGCTCGCTGCCAGCGAGCTAGTTTGCTATCCCTAGGAATTAGCCAGCCTGGCGCAGGGCAGTTTCCCCTGAGTCAGCAACACTCCAGATGCCAGAACATCAGGGATACAGAAAATAAGAAAATACAGTGACTACAGGATCAAAGGGAAGAATTTGTAAACAGCATCAATCATGTGTGTGGCATGGGGGTGAGGGAGGAGGAGGACTAAGAAGTATCCATTATCCCAGATAGCCTTGCTAAAATACTCAACAGTGCATCCAGAGGGAGATTGGAAAATAATCTTCTGCTTTTTGTTTCCTCCACAACTAAAGATTATAGCCAGGAAGAGCTGAGACAAAGAAATAGCAGCTACCCTCCCCACTACCCCACCTTGTTGCCCAAACTGTTCTTATGGGATGTTTTAGCACAGACAAATGATTGTGGGTGGAGGAAATAAAAATATTTACCCATTATGCATATAAGGAAATTACAGCGGTTGCTGCACCTTAATTTGGAGTCTGATAGATGTTTCCAAGAGAGTTAAGTGGTAGTTCAGTTAATCGGCAGAACTTCTGCCAAATTGCTAGGCGTTTTAATTAAAATGGTTGAAATGAAAGGTAGTGATTGTCAGGACTGATTCTTGATTAACTTTAATTAAGGTGTAAATAAAGTATTGTTTTAATTTTCCAAAGCTTATTGGACATAGTTTTTATGCTTTCAATACAGTTTCAGCTGTCCTTAACTGAAAATTTTCATCTATTGCAACCAAACACCTCTAAATCATAGGCATTTGGGTTTTAGATTTGAGTCAAAGATATAGAAATCTTTATTATTTCATCTATATAATTCTAAAACATCCCTCTGGGTATCATACAGATTTATTTATTTAAAATGCTATAAAAATACATATCTGCATTCTGCTCTTCCAATGTATTTGGAATTTTTCCTTTGATAAAAATTATTACAAACTGTATAAGAGTAGAGGCCATGTTTATGTACCATTTTCTCTACCAGCTAGCATAGCACTTGGCACCAAGTAAGCACTCAATAAATGTCTAGTGAATACATGAAAGAATTTACACTGAGCCTCTTAGAATGGCAATTATCTACATAGTAAGTTTTGCTATCTCACGCTTTATGCTCTGTATCACCTCTGAAGAGCTCTCTTCATTTCTCTTTCTGCTTTGCTTCTGGCACTAATGTTTTGTGATTTTATTATGTAACTTTAGTGATGGAAAAAAAGGAGCACATCAGAACTATAAAATTACCTTCCTCTTTGATTATCATTACAAGTTAATCCAAGTTTGCCATGCAAGAATGTCTTAAATGGAAGCCAGTTATACAACAGTAGCATTGCCAAAACTTTCAGACAAGTTGTCTTTGACTGCACACATGTATACTGGACATGGGTGGTCCATTTCTTGGATGAAGAAAATAAGGTAAATAAAGATGTATGGTATGTTTAGATCTACCCAGTTAGTTAATGGTATGCTGAGGCCTAGACTCCTTGGCTAAGCTTTGCCCTGGTGAGCACTATGTACCAAGAACAATATGGAGCATGGTGTACTCTCTGTTTCCCACTACCTGGTGGTGCTCTGAACTGCTGATAAGGACACCTGTTGTCACTGACAAAATTGCCAATGCTCCCAGTTTTCACTGAGCAGGACTGAAACTAGAGGGGTAAGTGTGCAATGAGTGTGAGTTTTGGTGCTCCCAATTGAGTTATTCAGAAGGTCACATAGCCAGGAACAAAGGCTTTGTGTTTGAGAATATCTGCTAGAGCTCCCTGCTCTATTATTTCTGTGAATGTATTCTACAAAACACCAGGCTCAGGGGACATACCATGAAGACACAATTTCACAGTCAAATACTTTAGGGAAATGCTGCCTACTTCATCTCTCTCCTAGAGAATCACTGGAAAGAGGATCGAGGGAAAAAAAAAAAAACCAAAAAACTTTTAACCCAGGATTTTTCATACTCATTTGATCACAGGCATTTCCTTTTGCAAGTAATAACAGTTAGTATCCCATGGAAGTGGCTTCCAAAGAATCCAGTTTGTGATGCATATTTTGAATAAAATGATGAGTATTTTATGATACTTTTCTCCTAAATTATTTTATGTATGAGATAAAATCAGGATTAAAAACTTGTGAGTCATTCTTGAAATGTAATGCCACATTGCTGTCCCCCTCCCCAAAGTGGATTTTTAATAGTCTCAAGAGTATACTGCTATTGTTGTTGTTAGGTGCCCTCGAGTGGGGTCCAACTCATAGCAACCTTCTGTACAACAGATGAAACACTACATGGCACTGCGCCATGCCTGGCACTATGTCAGTGCTTCTGTGCTATCCATAGGGTTTCTAATGGCTGATTTTTTTCAAGATTGTTTTGGGAGTGGGCTGCCAATTCCTTCTCCCATTTTTGCAGTGCTGGGGATCAAACCTAGGGCCTCAGAGTGCACAGAGCAAGCAGTCTACCAACTGAGCTAAACACCAGCCCCGAAGAGTATATTAGCATATGTTTTTCATATTGTAACATCACCAGGATTGTGATTTTTAAATTTTATTTTACTAATGATCACAAAATCCTTTACCTAACTAGGATTTTTTTTTTAATTCCTGGCATCTTAAGTTCTACTAAAACACTTGAATTTAATTTTCACTCAACTTATTTTACCAAAAATTAGTTTTTGAAGGGCAGGATAGTTATGATGTGTACTCATGACAGAATTCACAGTCACATTTCCTTTAGGTCTACATGTCATAAAGGGGAAATTGACCTTAGGACAGTGAGCTCTGTTATGGTCTATTTTGGTCTTCCTTTCTTACAGATTGTTGTTGTTGTTAGGTGCTGTCGAGTCGGTATCTGACTCAGAGCGACCCTCTGTACAACAGGGGAAACACTATTGTCAGTGCTTCTCTGCTATTCATAGGGTTTTCAATGGCAGATTGATTTTGGGGAGGGGGCTGCCAGGTCCTCTCCCAAGCCTACAGCTTCCGGTGTTCCCTGGCGGTCTCCCATCCAGGTACTAACCAGCCCCGACACTGCTTAGCTTCCAAAATCTGACGGGATTGGATGCCACAGGGCTACAGCTGCAGGCTTCTTACAGATAGGAAATCTTAAATAGAAATATTAATCTCTAGCTTGGTATCTTCTTAATTGAAGTTGTAAAAAAAAAATTCTCCTTGATTTTTAAATTCAATGTCAAGTTGCAGGATTTAAATGATATTTAAAAAAATAACGATTCTGAGACGACACGTGAAATGTACTGAAGTTTTCTTAGACTTTGCATAAAGGCTAAATGTGGTTCTATCACATTAGAAGTTCAAGAATTGTGTATTTTCAAATACTTTTTTCTAATACATTTTCAAATACATTTTTCAAATGTATTTTCAAAGTTACATAATCCATGAGTATTAAAACTTATGATTCCTATAATGAGTCAGTGACATTAGAAGACTGATAGCCTTATTATGGTCTGGCAGTCAATGTAAAGTATCTTTATATTGTCTAGCTGTAGTTTTACCCAGATAAAACAGAGACAACCAAGTAAAACTACATTCTATGAAGTACATAAAGAAGCAGTTCTTCATTTGGGGAATAATTTCTGGTTTTGTGCAATTATTAGAATAGTTGCAAAAGGGGAGTGAACCCATGAGAGTCAAGAATTTAGAAACAGTGTTAAATAAACAAAGATTTCGATGTCATACATCTCACTGTAGTCCCAGGGTCTAGCTGCGATGTGCAGTTCTTTGCTGTAATTAGGATTTTCCCTTTTTTCCATTGGACAGCCCCAGTGGGCTTATAGCACATTTGTTTTTAAAAAGGGAGGTGATAGATTTGTTATACATGTAACTTCTTTATAAATGATACTTCTTTTGTTTATAAAGTGATTCTGTCTGTTAACCATCATTCAGTGGTTAAAAAAAAAATACAAATGGAATCTAAGAACTTAACCAAAGGACTATGTGCAGGGCACATGAGTAGGGCATTTTGGCAATTACTAAAGGTCCTTGCATGTTTGACAGAGGGATCTCTGAGCTTTCTCTGTTCTCCCAGTAAGAATCAGTATCCCATTCTGAGAGAATCCCATTTCTGAGAGAAAGGAACGCTGGATTGCTGGAGGTTCTCATTAAGACTTGGCACTTTCTTGGAAAGACTTGCAAGAAGAAAGTAAAAGAATTATATTTGCCCTCTTCCTCAGGCAGCCTACTCTGCCTCCCCGCCCTCCCCCACACCGATTATTTGCACCTATGTGTTCAGAGATGTGTTTGCAGCTTTGTTTTTATAAGTTGAAAATGTTTTTGTTGAACTGTGATTTGTCATTTAGACAAGGCTCATTGCCTTCTTTTGTAGGTGCAGATAAGATGAAAAAGCCAGAAATATCATTCTTTGTATATTTCAGAAAAGCAGGTTCAAAGGCACTATTTTTCTTCAAGGTTTTGAAGTTTTGAAATGTAAAGCCTGATTCAAATACACTAAGATGACTGTAAAAAATTCTTATGCAATTTAGTTTTCCATAAGTTTTTCTTCACCACAGTTCTCACCTATGTCTTTGTTGAAAATTACTGATGCTTCTGTAGTTATTGGAGCATTATTGGATATTGCTTATTGTCTAATCTGAAGAGCCTCTCTCTCTCTCTCTCTCTCTCGCTCTCGCTGTCTCCCCCCCCCCTTTCTCCCTTTTACCTTTTTCTGGTACTTAGAAGTTGAACCCAGGGCCTAACACATGCTTTGCAAGTGCTCTACCACTGGGATGCAGCCCCAGCCCATCTTTAATTTTTTTTTTTAATCTCAAAACAGCGTTTTGCTAAGCTGTACAGGCTGGTTCTGGCCTCAAACTCCTTATTCTCCTGCCTCAGCATCCTGAGTCACTGGGATTAAAGACATGCACCATTGTGCCCACAAACCCATACTTTTCCTTATTCACTTTCAATTCAGAGACAAAATTTAATGCTCAATTTAGACCTGCCTTTTTTCTCATAAACGTATTCCATTCATAATTTTATATCTAACCCTTCTCCCATAAACATGACAAGAACAATAAAGAAGACTTTAAAGAAAAAATCTATGTTAACTTCTAGAAAATGTATCCTGTGAAAAAATAGATAATATATGCTTAATTGATTTTATTTTACTTAGGAACGACCAATAGTTTATAATATTAAATCAATAAAAATGTAATGACTAAATGTATGTTTTACACAGTAAATGATTAAAGATGATTCTTATATAAATTGGTTTTAAAAATAGTGTGTCAACCTGGCACCACCACACCTGCCTATAACCTCAGTGACTGGGGACACTGAGGCAGGATTGCAAACTCAAGGCTAAATGCCCCCTGTGCAACTTAGCAAGACCCTGTCTCAAAATTAAAAATTAAAAAATGGGGGCTGGAGGTGTGGTCAATTGGTAGAGCACTTGTCTAGCATACTCCAAGTTCTGGGTTCAATTCCTATTACTGAGGGGAAAAAATAACATATTTCTAAGGAATGCCAAAGTTATAAGATGCCCATGAAGAATGGTCAAGAATCCAGACTTTTGTTGAATGCAGTAGTTGACAATGGGCTTTTTATTTTATTATCTGAAAGAATCAGTTGGATAATATAATTTATTATCAATCCAGAAGGTATATATGTATGTATATGTATATATATATATATATATCTCCCAGGGCCTCATGCGTGCCACACATGTGAGGCTCCCAAATCCATGTGTGATAGTGTTCTTTACAGGCTCATTATCTAGTCAGTACTTAATCTTTTTCTGTGTATGTGTAGTACTTGAGGGTTGAACCCAGGACCTCACTTGTGCTTTGCAAGTGCCCTACCACTGAGCCACATCCCCAACCCCTTTTTTATTTTTTGAGACAAGGTCTCACTAAGAAACTCAGGCTGTCTCTGCCTCAAACTAGAGATCTTCCTGCCTCAGCCTTCCAAGTTGCTAGGATTATAGGTGTGCACCACCACACCCAGCTCAAGCCAGAATACCTTGAGAAAAAAAGGTGGTCAATACCCAGGCTAGAAATGAAGCCGGGCAGTATAACCTGGGACAGTCCTGGGCAAGTAAATAATGGTTGACTTACAGATTATGGATTTTCACAAGAGTAAACAAAAACTCTTTAATAACCACATTTCATCATCATTTATTGTGCTGTGCACAGCACAGGATGCTGTGCTGGGCAGTGGGAACGAGCTTTGAAATGAACAGACTGACAAGCCTGACCTGCTGCTGCTGACCTACATTAACAGCAGCAAAATGAAAATTCATTCAAAATAGAATGATTTACAAGTAGATGGCCTCTGTTAAGCAGCTACTATTTGTTAAAAAAAATAAGAAAGAGAATCTTAAGTGCACAATGGTTATTAAGCAAATCATTGCAATGGAAAATATTCTTACTAGTGGAAAGAAATCCTATGGATTGCTGTCATTTAATACCTTGTACAAAGCAGATGATTCTGAGTTTTTGTCTTTAGATATGTCATGTACAGCTTTGAGATGTTAGGATATTCTATACCACCAGATACTTCAAGTTCAGTTAAACTGGAGACTGCTAAATAAACATGAAATACAGAAGTGCGTGTTGTCCCTTTGCATTTGAAAAAATGTCATTAAAGATGCATAAGATTTAAGCTTCATTGAAGTGCTCTTAAACACATATAGCTGGGTTTGACAAAACTTCATATCCTATTAGTCTTTTAAAGCTTAAATTTTGAATACTATTCACCCTTAGACCTGTAGTGTTAAGACTGTGTGTGGATTAGAACTTGTCAATGCAGGTTGCATATCTAGCCAAATTCCTAACTGGACTTGGCCTATCTATGGATGGTGCTAATTGAATAGAAATTACTGCTAATAGTAAAACATCATGACTGGAAACTCCATGAAATTTGTGATTTATTTTTACCTAATAAATTAGTTATGACCGTCATTATTTTCAAAGTGTGCTAGGTTTTGTGCTAGATTCTGGGTGGGGATTCCAAAGACATAGCCCCTGCCAAGAAAGGTGTGAGTGGTATAAAGAACTGATGTTGGAGTTGGACAGAAATGGGTTCAAGTCCCATGACTTACATGTAGTGTCCCTAGCTATGCAATTCTTCTAAATATTACTGAAGCTCACTGAAGGAACACATGACGATGGAGTTCTAGAAGTCAGAAAACATCCTATCAAGTGGTAAGGGGAGTTAAGAAGAAATTTATGTGAGATTAAGTACTGCCAGGCATGGTGGTTCACTCCTATAATCCCAGCAATTCAGGAGGCTGAGGAAGGAGGATTCCGAGTATGAGGCCAGAGGCAGCCTGCGTAATTTAGCAAGACCCTTTCTCAAGATAAAAAGTAAAAAAAAAAAAAAAAAAAAAAAAAAAAAGGGCCGGGGTGCAGGTCAGTGGTAGGGCTCTGGCAAAGGATGCATGAGGTCCTGGGTTCAACCCCCAAGTACCAAAAAAAAAAAAAGATTACTGACTAGATAATGAGACTGTAAAGAACACTATCACACATGGATTTGGGGACCTCCAGCAGACCTGAGGGACCCGAGGAATCACACTGGCTTGGTAAATGGTGAGATATATTGTTGTTGTTGTTGTTAGGTGCTGTCAAGTCGGTATGCTACTCATAGCGACCCTCATAGGGTTTTCAATGGCAAGATATATTACTGGGGTATTATTTCAGTAACTGACAATGGTTTAAAAACTGTTAGAAGTAAAACTGAAGCCACAGAAGATTTCTGATATGGATGATATGAAGGAGGTTGCATCAGTTTTCACTGTTGTTTTTTGAGTTTTTTTTTTTATTGTTGTTGTCTTTTAAGTTTTTAATTTTCTTGTTGGATAGAGGATGTCATCAGGGGACAGAAATAAAAAAGCATAAAATGTTAAAATAATCCCAAATTACAGTAATCCTCACATTCCACATTATACATGTTCCCCTTAGTTTAGAAATTATGTGGTTGAATTTAGGTAAACAGACCCCAGACAGTAATATACATATCCAGTAAAGTCTCTGTTTGAAAGTGAAGTTCATGAAAGGAATTATCTGTTCTCTTTGATGGTTCTCTCTGATTATAATCTGTGAAGAAGATAACTGCTCCTTTGTCATTTCATTTGCAGTTTTTATTCCTACTAAGAAAATCATTTACCAAAATAGTAATTAGTTGTCATCATCATAGCAGGAAATTATAGCAAGGTGTCTTTTAAATGTGTATTCAGGAACTACTTAGGAAAACTTAAAATAGTTGTTCCTAAAAAGCTTAACATGCAAAAATGAGGAGTCCCAAGATGATTGGGTTGGGGAAGAGAAAAGAATGGCTTTTCCAGTAGACTCAGAGGCTGGGGTTCTGTTATCTGAGATACTGCTGGGGCAGATCAGCCCTGAGGTGGCTTTAAGTACCTGCATGATTAGATAACCCTGACAGCTTCTCTGAGGATCCATCTTCACCCACATTTCCAGGTGATCAAGGCAGAGTGAGAGTTAGCTCACCTGGCCGCTCAAAGTCACAGAGGAGCTGTTGGTGTGAGAGCTGGTCCCCATGCCCCAGGAGACAGGAAGGAACAGTGGGGGTAGAATGTAGGTGTGTGATCAGGCAGGAGGTGGGACCTTTGGCCACCACTACAGTGTCCTAACGGCCTCCAGCCACAGTCCCTTGTCCCAGACCAGATTACACTGTTTATTCAGTCAGTTTTTTCTCTGCCTCAGAGGCTTTCTTAATGATCCAAGCTATCTCAAACCTTGAAAGATAATTTTTAACTAGAAAGTAACCTATTTATAAGGCTGCTTTTTAGCAAGTGTTTCTGACTGGCATATGTTTTCTAGCCTTAGGCAGCTGCCAAATGGTTTTCAAAAGGAAGCAAAAAGGCCTAAAAGCAGTTGATCAGAAACTAGAGTGGAGAGACTGATCTGTGAAGTTGAGTTTAGAAATAAAATGATTTTATTAACTGATATTTCATTAAAACCTCTTTGTAACCACGGAAAGGACATTTTGCTGTGTGAAAAGCCAGAAGAAAAGTTCTTATATTTTATTATAAGATTTTATACTATTACAGTGTATGAAAAATTTTTGATAGTTTGCAGTGAAACATTTCAAGTTTTACACAGATGCCAGGCGTTTACTTGAAATAGTGTGTTCTTGCTATTCATTGTTAGGTATGCAACATAATACATAGCAAGACTATTTTAATTGGTAATTTCTAATGTACAACTTAATGCTTCTTATTATGACAATTCCACATACACATTTCATTGCACATTCCTCACGTTAATTTCTTCCTTAGCATCTCATGACCTCCCTTCCCTAACCCTTCCCTCCTCACCAGTGGTCCCCCTTCCACTAACATTTTTTTTGTAAGTATATTTATCTATATATATACATCCCAAATTTGCCAAAAGGGCAACATACGTGATATTTCCTTTCTTTTCCATTACCCTTTCTTCTTGCCCCCTCCCCCTTTTCTTTAGTCCATTATCTTTCCCTACATAGGCTCCTTTGACTTTCATGACATGTTTTAATAATGAAGATAAATTGAAATCTACTATCCACATGAGAGAAAACATGTGGTGTTTATCTTTCTGGTCTGGCTTTTTATGCTTAAAATGATAATCTCTAGTTCCGCTTAAAATGATGATCTCGAGTTCTATCCATTTTCCAGCAAATGATTATTTTAAGTAAGAGATTTATGGAAAAAGTATACTTATGAGTTTATCATTAAGCCTCATCTATTAGGAAGAAATTGGAAGAATGACCTCGCAACCCACTCCCAAAAAACAATCAGCCATTGCAAACTCTATGAATAGCAGAGTAGCTCTGACAGTAGTGTTTCGTCTGTTGTATATAGGGTCGCTAGGAGTTGGACTCGATGGCACCTAACAACAACATTAGGAAGAAATTTGAGAAGGACCTGGCAACCCACTCCCAAAAAACAATCAGCCATTGAAAACTCTATCAATAGAGCTGGCGCAGTGGTACACACCTGTAATCCCAGCAACTTGGGAGGGGGAGGCAGAAGGATCACAAGTTCAAGACCAGAGGCAGTCTGTGTAATGTAGCAAGACCCTGTCTCAAAAAGTAAAATATAGGCTGGGGGTGCAGCTCAGTGGTACAGCACTTGCAAAGCATGCAAGCACAAGGCCCTGGGTTCAACCCCTAGTACCACAAACAGAAAAAGAAAGAGAGAGAAAGGGGGAGGGGAGGGAGGGAGGGAGGTAAAGAGGAAGAGAGAGACAGAGAGAGAGAGAGACAGAGAGAGAGAGGGAAGGAGGGAGGAAGGAAGGAAGGAAAAGTAAAAGAAAGAAAGAAAATGAAAAAAGAGAAAGAGAAAAGAAAGACCCTATCAATAGCAGAGAAGCACTAACAATGCTATTTCGCCTCTTGGACGTAAGGGTGGCTGAGTCGGACACTCACTCAACGGCACCTAACAATAACAATTAGGAAGAAAAAACAAAGAATCATTGGAAAATTCTAGTTAAAATAAATAATGAAAATCATCATGTAATGAAATCCATATTGCTGGGTGCAATGGCTCATGCCTATAATCCCAGCGACTCTTGAGGCAGAGGCAGAAAGATTATAGGTTCGAGGTCAGAGGCAGCTTGCATGACTTAGAGAGATTCTGTTTTATGATAAAAAATAAAAAATGGGCTAGAGGTGCTGCCCAGTGGTAAAACACTTGCAAAGTATGTGAGGGCCTGCCTCTTCAACCTTCAAGTATTGGGGGCAGGGGGAGTATATTCATGCTAAAGCTAAACATTTCTCTTTGATGGATATTCCATTAACCAATAGATAGTGTTAACTTTAAGTACAAGTTATACAGACATGTAACTCATAGATGATCTATTTATTCTGATTTCTGCTTATTTCTGCTTATTTCTTGGTTCTTCTTTAATTTTGTTTTCTCTCTCATTGCTTAATTTTAGAATTTTAGTGTCCTCTGTACTTTCTAGTCTCTCTGGTTCAAAAATGCCTTACTCCCCGTCCCTTGTTGTTGTTGTTGTTAGGTACCGTAGAGTCAAGTCCGACTCATAGCGACCCTATGTACAGCAGATGGAAACACTTCCCGATTCTATGCCAGGCACACAATCTTATTTATGTTTAAGCCCATTGTTGCAGACACTGTGTCAATCCATCTGGTGGAGGGTTTTCCTCTTTTGGGATGACCTGCCACTCTCCCAAACATGATGTCTTTCTGTAGGGATTGATCTCTTCTGACTACATGCCTGAAATAGGTAAGACGGAGTCTGGCCATTCTTGCTTCCAAGGAACACTCTGGTTGCACTTCTTCTAGGACAGATCTGTTGGTTCTTTTGGCAGTCCATGGTATATTCAATAGACGTCTCCAGCACCATAATTCAAAAGCGTCAATTCTTTTCCTGTCTCCTTTGTTCAATGTCCAGCTTTCACAACCATATGATGCGACTGAAAATACCATGGCATGAGTCAGACGCACCTTCGTCTTCAATGTGACATCTTTGCTTTTCAATACTCTAACGAGATCTTTTGCCACAGCTTTTCCTAGAGCAATGCGTCTTTTGATTTCTTGACCGTGCTGCTTCCACGGGTGTTGATTGAACCAAACAAAGCAAAATCTTAGGTAACCTCAATCTTTTCTCCATTTATTGTGAAGTTGTATACTGACCCAGTCGTAAGGATTTTTGTTTTGTTGATGTTTAGTCTCAACCCATATTGAAGGCTATGATCTTTGATCTTCATCAGTAAATGTTTTAAATCCTCTTCACTTTCAGTAAGCAGAGTTGTGTCATCTGCATAACGCAGGTTATTAATGAGACTTCCCCCAATCCTGATGCCACGTTCTTCCTCATAAAGTCCAGCTTCTCGGATTATTTGCTCAGTGTATAAATTGAAGAGATAGGGTGAAAGTATGCAGCCCTGACGCACGCCTTTCTCAACTTTAAACCACTCAGTGTTTCCTTGTTCTATTTGAACAACTGCCTCCTGGTTCAATGTACAGATTTCTCATGAGCACAATTAGGTGTTCTGGTAGTCCCATTTTCTGAAGTGTTATCCATAATTTGTTATGATCCACACAATCAAATGCTTTTGCATAGTCAATAAAACATAGATAGACATCTTTCTGATATTCTCTGCTTTCAGCTAATACCCACCTGACATTAGCAATGATGTGCCTGGTTCCCTGCCCTCTTCCGAATCCCGCTTGATTTTCTGGTTATTCCCTGTCTATATACTGCTGCAGTGGTTTCTGAATGATCTTTAGTAGAATTTTGCTGGTGTGTGATATTAATGATATTGTCCGATAGTTTGCACATTCATTTGGATCCCCTTTTTTGGGAATAGGCACAAATATGGATCTCTTCCAGTCAGTTGGCCAGGTAGCTGTTTTCCAAACCTGTTGGCATAAACATGTTAACACGTCCAGTGCTGCATCTGTTTGTTGAAACATCTCTATTGGTATCCCATCAATTCCTGGAGCCTTGTGTTTCACCAGTTCTGTCAAGGCGGCTTCCACTTCATCCTTCAATACCATTGGTTCCTCTTCATATGCAACCTCTTAAAATGGTTGGTCATCTACCAATTCTTTTTTATATAATGACTCTGTGTATTCCTTCCATCTTCTTTTAATGTTTCCTTCATCATTTAATATTTTCCCTGTAGAATCTTTCACTGTTGTCACTCGAGGCTTGAATTTTTTCTTCACTTCCCTAAACTTGAGAAACACAGAGCATGTTCTTCCTTTTTGGTTTTCTGCCTCCAGCTCTTTGCACATGTCATTATAATATTTGTTTTTGCCTTCTAGAGCTGCCTTTTGAAATCTTCTGTTTAGTTTAACTTCATTATGTCTTCCTTTTACTTTAGCTGCTCTACGTTCAAGGGCAAGGTCCATCATCTCTCTTGACATGTAATTTGATCTTTTCTTTTTTTCTTATCTTTTTAATAACCTTCTGCTTTCTTCTTGAATGATACCTTCTATGTCATGCCACAACTCGTCTGGTCTCCTATCACTTGTATCTAATGCATTAAACCTATTCTTGAGGTGGTCTCTGAACTCATGTGGGATATGCTCAAGGTCATACCTTGGCTCTTGAAAACTTGTTCTAATTTTCTTCAGCTTCAATCTGAACTTGCATATGAGAAGTTGATGGTCTGATCCACAATCAGCACCTGGTCTTGTTTTGACATTTAATATAGTGGTTTTCCATTCTCTCTTTCCACATATATATTCAATTTGATTCCTGTATGTTCCATCTGGTGATGTCCATGTGTATAATCACCGTTTATGTTGTTGAAAAAATGTATTTGCAGTGAAAAGGTCATTAGTCTGACAAAATTCTATCATGCAATCTCCTGCATCATTTCTGTCACCAAGACCATATTTTCCAACTACTGAACCTTCTTCTTTGTTTCTAACCTTTGCGTTCCATTCACCAGTAATTATCAGTACATCCTGATTGCATGTTTGATCTATTTCAGATTGCAGAATCTAGTAGAAATCTTCCCTTTCTTCATTTGTGGCCTTAATGGTGGGTGCATAAATTTGAATAATAGTCATATTAACTGGCCTTCCTTGTAGATGTATGGATATCATTCTATCACTGACAACATTGTATTTCAGTACAGATCTTGAGATGTCTTTTTTGATGATGAATACAACCCCATTTCTCTTTAGTTTGTCATTCCCAGCATAGTAGACCATATGATTATCTGACTCAAAGTGGCCCTTTTAGCTCACTGATTCCTAGGATATCAATGTTTATGTGCTCCATTTCTCTATTAATGATTTCTAATTTTCCTAGGTTCATACTATGTACATTCCACGTTCCAATTATTAATGGATGTTAACAGTTGTTTCTCCTCCTTTTGAGTCGTGCCACATCAGCTAGTGGAGGTCCCTGGGGCTTTACTCCATTTCCATCATCACGGTAGACTCTACTTTGAGGAGGCAACTCTTCCCCAATAGTCTTTTGTGTGCCTTCCAACCTGGGGGGGCTCATTTTCCGGCACTATATCTGACAGTGTTTCTTTGCTATCCATCGGGTTTTCAATGGCTAGTTGTTTCGGGAACAGTTTGCCAGTGCCTACTCCCTAGTCTGTCTTAGTCTGGAAGCTCAGCTGAAACCTGTCTACCATGGGTGACCCTGCTGGTATCTGAGATACTGGTGTCATAGCTTTCAGCCTCATCGCAACACACAAGCCTCCACAGGGCGGCAAACTGACAGACGTGTGGGGGTCCCCGTCCCTCTTAAGCTAAATTCTCCTTTTTTTAAGACACTGTTTAGTATACTCTCCTCTTGGAAATCATTAGTGATTGATGTAAAGTGATTTTCTTGTGCTCCACTACCTACAAGGGTCCTGAGCATTGCACACAATATGTGTGTGCTTCAGGAGGTGGTGTTCCTGTCTGTCTCCCAAGAGGGGACAGGACCTCCTTTGTTTTTGTTTCTTCCACCCCAACATAGCCCTTTAAATGTTACACTTTTTCAAAGTTGTTAAATAAATGAATACAGCAATTAGTGAACTTACATTCTGAACAATCAGGAGCCTAAGAAGTAGTGAAGAAGTAGTGAAGGAAATAACCCAGATGAGTGCTTGGTAAATAGCTGTTGTTAGGTGCTATGGAGTCAGGTCCAGCTCATAGTGACCCTCATAGGGTTTTCATTGGCTGGTTGTTTCAGAATGACTTTGGGGGTAGATTGACATGTCCTTCTCCCATTGGTAAATAGTAGATAGTTACAGAATACTGATTAAAGTCAACTTTATGTTCCTGGACTAGTGGACAGTTTGGTATAATTTAAAGAGATTGGTGTGGAGACATCTGGGAGGTGAGACTGGGAAGATAAGGAGCCTACAAATCAAGGTCTGGGCATGTTGTTCTAAGCTTTTAAACTCTATCCTCAAGTCAATAGGGAGTAAGTAAATGGGGTTGCTAATAGAAACAATATGAGTTAGCTAGCATTTTGTTTGTTTATTTGTTTGTTTACTGTAGTACTAGGTGAGGTGTTAAACCCAGCACCTTGTGCACACTGGGCAAATGCTCTGCCACTGAACTGCACCCCAATACCTTTTAGTAATATTTTGAGACAGGGTCTCACTAAGTTGTGCAGGCTGCCTCTGACCACAAACCTGCAATCTTCCTGCCTCAGCTTCCCAATTAGCTAGGATTACTGACATGTACCACAGAGCCCAGCTTAGCTGGCAATTTAGAAAGATTATTGGGAAGCTAAATGGAGGATGAATTGGGAGAAAAGAATATGAAATAGGAGCTAGACATACCAGGTAGAAAGCCTTTGCAGAAAGATTCTGTGGGGCTGAAACAGGAAGTTGCTGTGGCAAAGAAATGGGGGTGGGGGGAATCCAGTGATGGTTAAGACTTGGTGGCTGATTAGATGTGCAGGTGAGTGAATGAGAGGAGCAGGTAGGACTCTTCATGTCCTGCTCGGGTCACACTGCTTTCTACAGTATGAAATACAAGAAGAGGAGCTGCTGAGTAGGTAAATAATCAGGATTTCAGTTTTGACCATATGTGAGTCCCGGGTGTCTGTGAGATATCTAGGCAGAAACAGGCAATGGGAAGTGGATGATATTGGTCTGGAGTTAAGTCAAGTGGTCTGAGTGAGCTGGTGAATTGCTGGATAATCTATGTACAAGAAGGAACTTGGTCTGTGAGATTGGAGCACTTAAGTCAGACACAGAGTATAAGACTAGCAGGGTGCTAAACACAGACCCCCAGAGTCCAGCAATAACAAGGGTGTCTCTTGAGAAAGCGGAGCCAATGACATGCAATGACATGCAATGACAGAAACTGAAATGAGACTTCCAGAGAGCGAGGAATGCAGCCAAACGTGATGTCACGCTGTTAAGATCTTAGATTCTGGGATGAGACGGACATGATTTTTAACTTTAGCTCTAGAAATACTAACCGTATTGCACAAGGAAGAATAACTTCTATTTCTTCTTTCCTGATTGGAAAATGAACATGAAAACAGTATTGATCTCATAGTATTGTTTTTTTTTTTTCAGAAGGGGGTGGTTGAGCCCAGGGCCTCATGCATGCTGGGTAAGTGTTGTATCACTGAGTTGCACCTCCAGCCCCCTTTTTAATTCTTTATTTTGAGACAAAGTCTCACTAAGTTATATAAGCTGCCTCTGGCCTCAAACTTGCTATCCTCCAGCCTCTGCCTCCTAAATTGCTGGATTAGAGGTGTGTGCCATGGCACCTGGCCAATCTCATAGTATTTCTGTAAGGATTAAGTAGTAATATATATGTAGCACTCTTGGCAATGTGTAGTCCCCAATACTTACGCAACAATTGCTCATGGTGGAGGGATATTAGTAATAATAGAAATGGTGGAATAGTAGTATCAACAATAATGATTATCATCATCACTATCTTATTATAAGAAAATTTCAAAAATATTGGCTATGATTCTCTTAACTGGCAAATATTGGGAAAAGATAAAGAGAGACAAATACACAAAACTGCCCAATGGTTTTGACAACTTAGACGTGATACACAGTCATGATAAACACTGTTTTTGTGGGATAAGAAGACCTACTACATGTGGATGAAGTGTTAATAGAAGGCAAAGGACCTGGGATTGATGATCTGAAGCCCTTCTTTTGCTTTTGTGGAAGGAGAAGACAGGGCAATGGTGGGTTATAGTGTCCTCAGCATAGTGATCCTGGCCCATTGCAACATGGCCTTTCCAGAAACCAAACTGTCCCACCTGCAGCTGCCTACCTTTGCCCTAGTGTTTCCCTTCCTAGAAAGCAATAGACCACTCTGAACATCTTTCTCTCTGAGACTTAGCCGACCTCCTAACTTCTCCAGGAAGTTCTTCTCAGCTCTCCCTCTCTGCTGGCTTTTCAGAATTCTCTCCTTTAGTGTGTACCCCCTGATCACTCTTCCCACCACCCAGTGTAAACAGCCAAATGGTTGTCATCTGTCACCCAGGGAGATTCTACCCATTGCCTCTAAGAGCAGGGTTGTGTTTCCTGGTCTTGTTTGATCTGTAATGCACAGCTAAAACTTGTTTTCCCCATGATGATAAAGTAATTGGAATGGATTATGACATAAAATTGATGTTCCCATTAACTTAGGAAATGTAATATTGATATAAAACATCTCAAACTTGCATACATATTTAAGGCCCAAGAGCATTCAGAGAAGAGCATTACCTATTGGTGCTAGCAAATTTTTTCTTTCTACTTAAAACAGCTATCATGCCAGGCACTGTGGTGCACACCCATGATCTCAGCAACTCGGGAGGCTGAGGCAGGAGGATCCTGAGTTCCAGGCCAGAGACAGCCTGTGCAACTTAGTAAGACCTTGTCTCAAAATTTAAAAAATGTTAAAAAGGAGCAAGGGGTGAAGCTCAATGGTAGAGCACTTGCCTAGCATGTGTGAGGCCCTGGGTCAACCACCAAGTATTGAAGGGAAAAAAACCTGTTATAGTTTATGGCATAAATGTTCCCCAAAAGCTCATGTGTTGAAGACTTGGACCCCAGCTGCTAATGGCACTAGTGAGAAGTGGTGGAACCATTAGAAGCTGGGGCCTGGTGGGAGAAAGCAGGTCACTGGAGGCATGCCCTTGAGTGAGATAATGTGACCCTGCCCACCCCCCCCCACTTCCTGGCTGCCATGAAGTGGGTGGCTTTGCTCCCCTGTGTGCTCCTCACAGTGAGGTTCCCCTCCACACAGGCCAAAGCAGTGACACCAAGGAACCATGGAGCAAAACCTCTGAAACCATGAGCCAATGTCAATCTTCCCTCTTTTTAAGTTGATTATAACTTTTATCACAACTGAGGGTTGACTAATTAAAAGCATACATTTAAGTTTCTTTAAAATAACAAGACAGAGTATAGTTCTTCTATCTTAGATTTAACCCTTAGAATCTGCAGCACAATTCAAAGACAAAACATCCACACTCTCACAAAAACATAACTATGTCTTATCAACTCGAAGGAAACTTTCAGTTTCGAGTTATAATGCTCTATTCTAGGATCTTGATCAATGTTTTCATATAACAAATCTGATTGTAATGTAAGCAGTAGAATAAGTTTGCTCAAATGCTTAATCTATAAATGTATTTAAAAGAACATCTTATTATATACTCTATTTTCATGGTTTGGAGCTATGTCACTTCAGTTTATAAGAATTAAAGACTTGAAGGAAAGGAAAAAGTGACAATGAGGGCAAACCAAGTGAGATTTTAAACATGCATGTTTCAAAACCGGGCTTTAACAATGTGAGCATTATTAGGAACTATGGCTTCTGAAATGAACTTGAAGATGCCTTAATTATTGAGGTGATTAATTAGAGCCAATAGATAAAGCTAATGATCATTTTGTTCTCTGTTCTGTTATTACTGCAAGAACAAAAACACAAAGAAAATTATAGTATCCCATGATCCATATTCCTCATAAGAAAACAAGTAGATCATTGTATATATTCTGTTCTCTGACTTCATTGCAAAACCTATCATGATGAAAAATGTAGTATAGTGCTGTTGGGCCTCTGGGCATCAATAAATATGATGATAATTAAAACGTTACTTGCAAAGAAACACAGTTCTATGTTATTTTAAAAAATAATTGTGCTTTTGTATACTTATGAAGGTTTTAGGAAACTTTTACTCACTTGGAAACTTGACCCTTCATTAGTGGTTTCAGTTAGAGAAAGACAGGAATGAGAACTTGACTTGCAACTCTTGAGTCTTTGCCTTCCCTAATAGTAATGAGGGGGCTGGGACTTAGCTCAGTTGGTAGAGCACTGCGCTGCAGTCTCTGAGGTCCCAAGTTCGATTCCCAGCACCACAGAAATGGGAGAAGAACGTGGCAACCCACTCCCAAGGCAATCCCGAAACAGTCAGCTATTGAAAACCCTATGAGGGTCACTATGAGTTGGACACTGACTCGATGGCACCCAACAACAACAACAAGTGTATAATTGGGCAAGAAGAGACCCTCAGATAGGGGCGTAACTGTGAGTGAGGTAGATGAGATTGTACATGGACTCGGTGGCATTGATTTTATTCAGGAGTTGTTTTCCTTACTTACTCCTTCTTACTGATGTTCCATATAGATAAGTTTGTCAGGTACACTGAGTTTGAGACACATGAGGTGTTAACAGCATTTCAGTGTCTACATTTTCCCAGACATTTGAGTGCAGACCTTGCTATAAAGGCCATTCATGCCAACTGTTTGTTGTTGTTGTTGTTAGGTGCCGTCGAGTTGGTATCCGACTCATAACGACCCTCATAGGGTTTTCAATGGTTGACTGTTTCAGGATTGCCTTGGGAGTGAATTACTAGGCCCTTCTCCCATTTTTGCGGTGCTGGGAATTGAACTCAGGACCTCAGAGACTACAGCGCATCGCTCTACCAACTGAGCTAAATCCCAGCCCCCAATTATACACTTAGGATATACAAACCAGGGATGTGTCAGTCAACTTTATACTTGGCATAATTAAGTAAGGTTTTTCTCTTTTAAGGGACTACATTACTTCGCATCATGCTATTTTTGGATAGATAGATGGCAGATAGATACATACATAATACATACATACATACATACATAGATGCATAGATAGATATATAGATAGACACATAGATAGATAGATGGTTCTCAAATTTGAATCACTCAGAAGCTGTGGGGTTGATTTGTCTCACTTTTCCAAGCTCCAAGCATATTTCAAGTATAACCTTGGGGTGAGAGTAGAGTCTCTGAAAAGAGGAGATCAAAGCAACATAAGTGACAGCTAACAATTTACAGTAATGAAAGAAAGAGAAAAAATGCATCTTGAAATAAGCCCAGAAACTCCAGTGACACAAGGCAGACTAGAGCAAGTACAGAAAGTCTTGTAATTCTCAAGAAACCATGAGTCATCACTTTATTATAGAGCAGGGAAATAATGGCTGTTCATAATTGTATTCTGCAGTCATCAAGCCATTGTCTGTCCCTCCCCTACACCATCTTACCACCCTTTGCTCTCCACTATCATAAGCAGTAAAGCTCCCTCTCTTGGCATTTCCCCCACCATATCATGAGCTTGCCTTTTTATATCCATGTTCCTGGCACTAGCATGTACCTAGTCCAGGATATATACTCAGATTTTTTTTTTTTTGAGGTACTTGGGAGTTGAACCCATGGCCTTGCACATACTTTATAAATGTTCTACCACTAGCTGTACCCCTAGCCCCTTTTTAAATTTTTTATCTTGAGACAGGGGCTTGCTAAGTTATGCAAGCTGCCTCTGGCCTTCAACGTGGGATTCTCCTGCCTCCACCTCCTGAATTGCTGGGATTACAGGCGTGCACCACTGCACCTGCCTCAAATTGATTTGTAGAGTAAATGAACTAATAGATAACTATGTGTATGATACTTGTATGTATGTGTATGTATGAGTGTGTATATGTGTGTGTGTGTGTGTATATATATATATATATATATATATATATACACACATATGCCTGCAACTGTAGCCCTGTGGCATCCGATCCCATCAGATCTCAGAAGCTAAGCAGGGTCGGGCCTGGTTAGTACCTGGATGGGAGACTGCCTGGGGACACCAGAAGCTGTAGGCTTGGGAGAAGGACCTGGAAATCCCCTCCCAAAAATTAATCTGCCATTGAAAACCCTATGAACAGCAGAGAAGCACTGACAATACTGTTTCCCCTGTTGTACAGAGGGTCGCTATGAGTCAGATACCAACTCAATGGCACCTAACAACAACAACAACAACATATATATATACATGTAGAAAATTCCTAATCCGAAATCCAAAATACTCCAAAGTTTGAAACTTTTTGAGCACTAACATGATGCCACAAATGGAAAATTACATATCATGGCACTTTATTTTATGCACAAAATTATTTTCAAAATATTATATAAAATTGCCTTCAGAGTATGAGAGTAAGTGGTATATAAAATGTAAATGAATTTGGTGTTTAGATATGGGCCCTAAGCATTTGGATAAAGGATACTCAACCTGTGTACAGTTTTGTAGGAACAACTGTGGGTAAAAATGTTAATGAGGATTGGTGAACAAATTTTTTTTTAAATTTTAATGTACACCTTAATGTGATTTATTCTGACATGCTTTTCATTGTGACATTTCCATATATGCATTTTGTTGTACATTATTCATATAGATTTCCCCTTACCCTCTTGTACTCTTCCCCCCATCCCACTCCCTCCCCCATCAAAGATTTCTCTACCATTTACTTGTCTTTTTATGGTAATATTTTTCTATATATCCTTGGGTTCCAATTGTTTAAGATAGAAACATTTCCTGCAGTGAACTTTCTTTTCACCTTGTCAAAACTATTACATGCATTTTCTAGACCATCTATAATAATACCATTCTTAGCTTTTTTTTCCTTTTATTATGATCTGACCTTTGTATAAGATTTTTTCCTTCTTATAATTTTGATTCAGCTCCCACATATGAGTGAGAACATGTGGTGTTTCTCTTTCTGAGCTTGTGTTTGTTCACTTAAAATAATTTTCTCCAATTCCATCCATTTTGCTGTGAATGGCTTTATTTCATTTTTTTTTTGATTGCTGAGTAGTATTCCATTGTGTATATGTGCCATAGTTTTTTAATCCATTCTTCTGTTGAAGGGCACTTTGGTTGATTCCATATCCTTGCTATTGTGAAAGTGCCGCATTGAACATGGAGATGCAGGTGTCTCTGTGGTATGATGACCCATCTCCCTTTGGGTAAATTCCCAATAGTGTTATAGCTGGGTCATATGGTAGATTTATTTTCAGTTTTTAAAGATACCTCCGTCTTGATTTCCACAGTGGTTGGACCAATTTACAGCTCCACCAACAATGTAAGAGTGTTCCCTTTTCTCTGCAACCTCACCAGCATTTGTTGTTATTTATTTTATTGATCTTGCCCATTCTTACTGGTGTAAGGTGAAATCTCAGAGTTGTTCTCATTTGCATTTCCCTAATGGCTAGGGATATTGAGCATTTTTTCATGTGTTTCATGGCTTTACTGATCTCTTCATTCGAGAACTAAATGCTTAGTTCCTTTGCCCATTTGTGTATTGGGTTATTTGTTTTTTGGGAGTGTTTTTCTTGAGTTCTTTATAAATTCTAGTAATTAGACCTTTGTCTGATGTATAGGATGGGAAGATTTTTTCCCATTCCATGGGGGCTTCCTTGACTCTGTTAATTGTTTATTTTACTGTGCAGAAGCTTTTTAATTTCATGTAATCCGGTTTATCTATTCTTGTTACAATTTCTTGAGCAATTGAAGTCCTATTAAGGAAATACTTTCCTATGCCTATATGATGGAGTGTATTGCCTATCTTGCCTTCTATAAGTTTTAAAGTTTCTGGTTTTATGTTGTGATCTTTTATCCGTTTTGAGTTAACTCTCTGTGCATATTGAGAGATGTGGGTCAGTTTTCATTTTTCTGCATGTGGATGACCATGTTTCCCAGCACCATTTATTGAAAAGGCTGTCCTTTTTCCAGTTTACTTGCTTTGCTCCTTTGTCAAAAATAAGGTGGCCATAGGTGTGTTGAGGTATTTCTGGGTCTTCTGTTCTGTTCCAGATGTCTTCGGGCCTATTTTTGTGCCAGTACCAAGCTGTTTTTGCAACCACTGCCCTGTAGTATAGCTTGAACTCAGGGATTGTGATTCCACCTGCACTAGTTTTGCAGCTAAGAGTGTTTTGGCTATACATGGTCTTTTGTGGTTCCATATGAATTTTTGGATCATTTTTTTCTATTTCTGTAAAGTCTGTTATTGGAATTTTAATGGTTATTGCATTAAATCTATAGATTGCTTTTGGTAGGATAGCCATTTTTACTATATTAATTCTCCCTCTCCAGGAGCAGGGAAGGTCTTTCCATTTTTCAGTGTCCTCTGCTGTTTTTCTTTAATGCTTTGAAATTTTCCTTGTAGAGATCTGAAGGGTCTTTGGTTAGATTGATTCCAAGGTATTTAATTGGTGAATGAATTTTTAAACAAACTATATAAAAACAAACTTGCCCTAATTTTCATAGGAATGGACAGGCAGTGGTAAAAAATAAAAATAAAAAATAAAATAAAAAATGAAGTTGCACCAGTCACTTTTCTACCACTGTGACACCATGCTGGGATGAAGCAGTTTAAAGGGGAAAAATGTTTTTTGACTCATGATTTTAGGGGTTTCAGTCTATAGTTACTTGGCCCTGTCACAATGGGCATAGTATACCATAGAAGGATCATGTGGCAAATGAGATCTGTTCAATTTGTGATATGTAGGAAGGAAAGAGAAAGAGAGAGGGAGAGAGAGGAAAGAAGAAGAAGAAGAAGAAGAAGAAGAAGAAGAAGAAGAAGAAGAAGAAGAAGAAGAAGAAGAAGAAGAGAAGAAGAGAAGGAGGAGGAGGAGGAGGAGGAGGGAGGAAGGCAGCGGCTGGAGTCTCACTATCCTTTTCAAGGATAGGTCTCAATGACCCTTCCTTCTACTATACTCTACCTTCTTAAGGTTCAACACCCCCTCCCCATAATGCCACAGGCTAGTGACCATGCCTTTAGCACGTGGGCCTTTGGGGAACATTTAAGATCCAAACCATAACAGACTGCTACATCATAGTTGCCTGCAGCAGTATCACTGTGGTGTCTGATCCTGTCAGATCTTGGAAGCTAAGCACGGTCGGGCCTGGTTAGTACTTGGATGGGAGACCACCTGGGAACACCAGGTGCTGTAGGCTTGGGAGAAGGACCTGTCAACCTACTCCCAAAAAATATTCAATCATTGAAAACTGTGTGAATAGCAGAGAAGCACTGACAATACTGTTTTACCTGTTGTATGTAGGGTTGCTATGAGTCAGACATAGACTGGGTGGCACCTAACAACAATCTCATACTTAGTAAAAATTATGGTGTATTCACTAACATCTTATAATATCATTCTTTGTTTTTCATTCTGATATTATTTTCTTATAAAAGTTAGGCAGTACTGTTTAATCAGACCCCTAAAAGCATCAGGTGAGCTCAGTTGGTAGTGCCCCACTCTGGGCTCTCTGATGCCCTGGGTTCGATTCTCAGCACCACAAAATAATGAGAAGAGCCTGGCAGCCCAATCCTAAAACAATCCCAAAATAATCTGCCATTCAAAAGACTATGAACAGCAGAGAAGCACTGATATAGTGCCCAGCATGGCACAGTGTCAGGGAGTGTTTCTTTCTGTTGTATATAAGGTCGCTATGAGCAGGTCCTGACTCAGCGGCTCCTAACACCACCACCAACAACAACAACAACCATCAAGCTCATTCTCATCTTTCTTGTATGATTTTGCCCTTCTTTTAAAAATGCCTCTCTTCTGACCTTTAGTGACCAAAGAAGCCTGGGTTTGCACTCATCCTACATAAACTTTAACTATATAAGCCCCACCTTGTATAAATCCTAACAAATCCTGTTATTTATGTGATTGTTTTCTCTCCAACATCTCATGGGCACAGATTGAAACCAGGAAGCTGATGGAGTCAGTGCTGGGTTATTTATATTCTAGGAGCAGAATTAGTGGCCCCAAATTAGGAATCTTCTGCCTGTGTGTTTCCCTTCTTTATTTCTCCTTCTCCCTTTCCCAGCTCCTTACACCTGAGCCTTTGTTTTGCATCCTATGCTAAATTCAGCTTCCTATATCCTTTCTGGGGCTGGGATTTAGCTCAGTTGGTAGAGCGCTGTGCTGCAGTCTCTGAGGTCCCGAGTTCAATTCCCAGCTCTGCAAAAATGGGAGAAGGGCCTGGCAATCCACTCCCAAGGCAATCCTGAAACAGTCAGCCATTGAAAACCCTATGAGGGTCGCTATGAGTCAGATACCGACTCAATGGCACCTAACAACAACAACACAACATATCCTTTCTAGTCCATACAATTTTTCTGTGTGAGGAATTTGATCCTATTTTTCACATTCATGGTCAATGTAAATTAGGGAATTCTGCCTCTCAGGATACAGCAGAAATACTCATTAGATTTGCAAGTGTTTTTTGTTGCTGCTGTTTTTGTTTGTTTGTTTGTTTTGGGGGCTTTTTTTTTTTTCGGTACTGGGGGTTGAACCTAGGGTCTCATGCTTGCATGTTTTGCAAGTGCTGGGCCACTAAGCTGCTGCCTCCACCCATTTTTTACTTTTTTGAGACAGAGTCTTGCTAAATTATGCAGACTTCCTCTGGTCTTGAACTTGCGATCCTCCTGCCTCTGCCTCCCAAGCCACTGGGATTACAGGCATGAGACACCACTCCTGGCTTGCAAGTGTGTGTTTTTAAGGAGCTTTTATAGTAGCTACTTTCGTCTCTACTCCTCTGTCCTATGTTGGTCTTTAAACCACTTATTCTAAGTAGGAATGCTAAGCGTAGCCTCAATAACCATGAAATCATTTCCCACATGACACCATCCCAATTTTATTTAACTTTGTGATAAGGCTGGTAAACAAGATCATGAGAAGAAAAACCTATGTACAATGAAGTTGCTGTGTGTCTTCAGTCTGTTCCCAGTGAGAGTTTTATAAGGCTAGTCTAGGTGTGTTGGGCATAAAACCCAATAAAATTCTGCTCAAGATTTTGCAGTAACACATAAAAATGCCCACATTCATATTGACAATGCACAGATCACTTTTCTAGGTGAACCTCTCCCTCTAGCAAAGACATGGGCGAGGGTGGGAATGGCCAAGAGGTGGGGACAGAAAGACAAAGTGAACCAATCATGTGATGTTACCAATTTATTGCCCGGCAAATTAGTAAAGAGTAAGGGTCTAGATTATTGAAATACAATGTTCATAAATATTCCCACTATCCAAAGAATATTTGATGTCTTAAAGCCCCTCATTTCTAGGAAATCTTGAAAAAACCCATGCATGTTTTAGGATGAATAATTCATTAAGCTGTTCTATACCTAACAGATACGGGCTGGGATTTAGCTCAGTTGGTAGAGAGACCACTCTGCAGTCTCTAAGGTCCCGAGTTCGATTCCCAACACCACAAAACTGGGAGAAGGATGTGGAAATCCACTCCCAAGGCAATTCCAAAACGATCAGCCATTGAAAACCCTATAAGGGTCACTATGAGTCGGACCCAACTTGACAGCACCTAACAACAACAATACTTGACAGACAGCATTCAGGTGAGAGGGTTTATACCTGAAGTTAAGAAGAAAAAAGTGAAATTTCTAAGTTGGGTGTCTGGCATGAAAGGAATTAGGGCTTTTAATGACCAAAAGGGGATTTAACTCTTCCAGGGAATTAATGAAGCCATGGAAAAGGACCAGACAGGTGGTGCACAGAGATTCTCTTTGCCTATTTTGCAGCATTTCCTGGGTCTTTGGTGGGAGCCAGTGCCAAGTTCCAAATTCTGCCAGGTTGTAGCCTCCAAACTAGTGCATATATCTTAATTCAGTCCTGCCTACAAGTCTCTCTTGCTCACATTCATTTAGTCCAGCTTCTGCAGATTCTATCAGGTATTGACCTTGAGTCCTATCTGCCACCCACCTGTCACCCCATATTGAGAAAAGAGAGACAAGACAAGAGAATAAATAGAGATATTCCCCAGTCTCATTCCTTTGTTACCAGTCAGGTACTAAAAGATAATTATGGGATTTTTCTCTGCCAAGAATGCATTCAGAGAATCTCTTATGTTCCCAAAAGATAGTTCTCCTCTTATTCTTTAAAAGACAGCCCAGTTTTCTGAGTGTGCATTTTCTTCCTCTTAGAAGAATTTTCAGTTTCAGTTTCTTAGGGGCATAGTTTGGGTATATACATTCGCTTGCACGTGTGCATGTATGTATATAGATAGCTAGAAGTGCATACACATGTATGTGTGTGTGCTCTAAATCTTCAGAGCACTCAATATATTCATATATACATGTATATATACATATATGCAGACTTGTGTGCATAACACAGGCATGGGGTTAATTAACAATTTTCATTTTGTAACTCATTTGGTTGTTCAGACAGTAAAAGGTTGTTTCCAGAAGTTGTTAATATCATTATAGCAGCCAGTTCAGATGTGAATTGATGACTCAGAAATGTCTTTCTGCTAAAAGTGATGAGTACAGAGCTCTTGTATTTGTTGATATTCTCCTGGGAAGTAGTTATAGAGCAGAGGAAGAAGCACAGACTGGGGAACAGTGTGCTTTCAGAAGTTTTATCTGCTTATCAGCCTTAAAGTTTATGTTGCAGCATTTATCCTCTTTCCAAAACCCAGTTTAGCCCATGCTTCCCGTGCTGGTTGTTTCATAGCTTCAGGAACATTCTTTTTAGTAAGCCTTTAAATCCCTTATCAGACTTGGGCAGATCATAGGGTTCAAATATCCACAGGGACTAAGATCTAACTGAAAATGGGGCTGACATGGCTCAGTGTACACTGTTAGTGGTTTTAGCTGGTTTTTCTTTTTCTTTTTTTCTTTTCTTTTCTTTTTTTTTTTTTTTTTTTTTTGGACCTGGGTGAAATCCTAATCTTTGTCTTTTTGGCGATCTGATCCTGCATTTAACTAATTAAAAGGGATGAGGTGAGCTGGAGCACTGTACCCTTAAGTCACAAAAAGCAAAGCATATGATTCCAACAAGTGTGCCTCCTCTGTAACGAGTCAGTTGTGTTTACTTGAATCTACCATGGTTTGTTTTTGTTGTTGTTGTTGTTGTTGTTGTTTGTTTTTGTTTTTTGTTTTTGTTTTTTGTTTGTTTTTTTGCATTCTACAAGCTAACATATTTACTTTACTATTTGGATTAGAAAATGGAACTGCCTTGGTCCAGAATTTGTATCACTGATAAGAAAAAAAAAACTCTTAATTTCATTAGAATTTGTTCCTCAGGATCATGAAGTCTAATTCCAAATGTTGGGGCTAAAAGTGGCAAAGGAAAATTAATTATATGACCTGAATGTGACTGATATTGCACGAAGTTCTCTACTCATTAGTGTTTTTTAAGTGGTCCATCCTGGAAGCCAGCTTGTCCCAAAGTGCCAGCTGTAGAATAGACTCTACATGATCCTCAAGAAACAGTTGTGTAGTTGTTAGGTGCTGTCGAGTCGAGTCTGATTCATAGCGACCCTCCCTATGCACAACAGAACAAAACATTACCCAACATTGTGCCCTGCCTGCTACTTTGTCAGTGCTTCTCTGCTTTTCATAGGATTTCCAGTGGCTGATTGTTTCCAGAGTGGACAGCCAGGTCCTTCTCCCATTTAATGCAGTGCTGAGGATCAAACCTAGGGCCTCAGAGAGCACAAAGCAGCACTTTACCAACTGAGCTAAAGACACAGTCTCCCTGGTAAAATGAGATTGAGAATGCTTTGTGATCAAATCGCTTCTTTGTACATGTTCAGGGTGCATCTACCTATCAGAATCCCTAAGTGTTACTGAGGTACAGATCTGTTTACATAGCTTAATATAGTGTGTTTCCCTCTGAGTTGATGAAGAGTGATTTAAAGAAAGTTCCTATTAACAGCCAGGAAAAATAACTTTCAAAACAAACCATGTTTGGGAAAAGTTTCCCTAAATTTCATTGAAGAACCGTATAAAGGGCACACTGTATGTTCTATATTTTTGAAGAGTATTTTCATCCTCTGTAAAGGCAAAGAGAAAAATGTGTGCACACATTGCATTTGAACATGTAGTATTTCTCCTTTCAACTGCAAGAACAGTCATAGAAATCTGAATAATTTCTGTTCAGTGCTCAGCTTTGTTTTCCTACAGTGACTTTATGAAGGCTTTCTGCTTCATATCCTCAACTCTCATGTGCTCTAGTGAAGCCTATCCTAGTAAAAAAATCTAAAATGGAAATCATTGCCCATATATTTTATTTCATACTAAAACCTAAAACATGCCTAGAATTTCACCTGGACATAGACTGGTGCATTTCTCAAAGTCCTTCCTCACCCTTAGCTCCCTATGAGATTAGCCATAAATTTTAACGGGAGTAGGAAAATTACTGGCACAACTACTTCCTGTAACAAGAGAATAAACACTTGTACTAGAAACTTTTCTATGTCAATGATGGAAGTTTTGCATACTTATATAAGAGGAAGCAGTTTTGTTATTTGATCAAAGGTACAATTAATTCAGTTCATAAGAGAACATGGTTTACCAAGGAAACTCAGATTATATGTTTATATTAGATTACACATGGCAGTATGTCAGAATATAGTAAGTTTAGACAATGATTTCTCAATTCTAACACTATTCATGTTTTGGGCCAGATGATTCTAATTCTTTGTGTGTGTATGTCAAGTGGGGATCTAACTGTCCTATGTATAATAGAACCTCTGGCCTCCGTGGTCTCAACCCACCAGAAGATGCCAGTAACAACCTCCCTATCCTCCACCTCACTCCTCAGTGCCAAGCAAAAATGTCTCCAAACATTGCCAAATATCCTGCCAGAGACACAATTACCATCCACTTCCTGAGAACCACTAATTTATATTATGAGTTGTAAAATCATTGTGGGGCTGGGGTTTAGCTCAGTTGGTAGAGTGCTACTCTGTGCTCTTTGAGGTCCTGGGTTCAATCCCCAGCACCCCCAAGAAAACAAAAATGGGAGAACGATCTGGCAGCCCACTCCCAAAACCATAAGCCATTGAAAATCCTATGAATAGCAGAGAAGCACTGACATAGTGCCAGGCATGGCACAGTGTCAGGGAGAGTTTAATTTTGTTGTTCATAGGGTAACTATGAGTCAGATCTGACTGGATGGCACCTAACAACAACAATAAAGTCAGTGTACTTGCCTTCCTAATATACATTGTAGAAAGCTTCTGCATGGAACCAGTAAGCATTATCTACAATCATGATTGTCTCAAATCCTTAGCATACTCATAAAATGACCCCTGGATTGTGTATTATTAACTAAGAGAAGAAGAATGTGGTTTATCTTGGCCTGAGAGATTTTGTCACACTGATCCTCATTTTCTTTTTAAATTGGGAAGAGAGAGAGAGAAAGACAGACAGAGGGACAGAGAGACAGAGAGAGAGAGAATTTTTACCTGAGATATGATTTGGATTTTGACCTAATGAACAAAACTCCCCCAGGAAATCCAGTCATGGTTTCTTTTCGTTACTCAAAATAAATGGGCTCTTAGATTATGTACCTTTACATCATTTTCCTAAGAACTAAAAAAAGTTGATGGAACTTCAGATTTTATGTACCTTTTTTCTTTTTGTTGCGCTGGGGTTGAGGGGTTGAACCTAGGGTCTTGCTCATGCTAGGCAAGTGCTCTACCACTGAGCTGCATCTGCATCCTCAGCCTTACATTTTCATATGGCCTGATTCTCTAACCTCTGAATACACAGAATGTCTAAATGTTAGGATCTTCAAATAAAAATCTGACAATGCCAATTTATTATATATAATACTTAAAATACTCGTGTATTTTATTAATGTGTATTTAATTAAGGTGTATTAATGATGTTTATTTGAAAGCTTTAACTCAGAATGCCATGCAAATATTACTAGACTACCTTATCATTGCTAGTTTAATATTGCTTCTCATTACTAATGATATATTTTCCCTCAGTTAAAAAAATTATTTAACAAATAAGAGTAGCAAAAATAAACATATGAACTTTTTCTAACTGAATCATTTTTAACTTGAAAGCAAGTAGATCCAAGTTATAAATTAGTTTTCAAGCAGAACTTCAAGTCTTTTGAATAGTTAAAAAGACATTAGTCCTTCAAAACATATTCATTCAAAGGTGTACACTGAGTCCTTGTTTGTTCTTGACTTTACCCATGTAAAATTGGTTGCCCAAAGAACTTTAATAAAAATCCTCTAGAGTGGGTGTAGTGAAACACACCTGTATCCTCACACTCAGGAGACTGAGACAGGAGGATCAGGAGTCCAAAGCTATACTGGGCTACATAGGAGTTTGTGGCCAACCTTAGCTACATAGAGAGACTCTGTCTCAAACAAAAGAACAAAAAGTCTTTTGGTGTGACAAGACACCACAAAGTTGTATTCTGTCTACTAGTTCAAATAATCATGATATTGTTTACTTATGGTTGATATTTTTGGTTAGCGATTTTTGTTCACAATGAGTTTTAATATTCCAAGGATTCTTCTGTTTGGTTGGCTTGTTGGTTGGTTGCTTTTTGTTTCTTTGTTTGTTCATTTGTTTGAGATAGGGTATCACCCTATAGCTCAGGCTGGCCACAAATTTTCTATGTAGCCCAGAGTAGCTTAGCCTCCTGCCTTAGCCTCCCAAGTGCTGGAATTACAGGTACACTCCATCATGTCTGGTTATCATTCTTACTATTTTAAAGACAAAACTTTCATTTTTCTTACGGTGATATTTATAGATTCATTTGTATCATCATGAAAATTTTCTATTCCACTAACAGAAAACATAATTTCAGAGTATTTGAGAAAGATATTTTTTATTCTTGTGGTTGTTGTTAGGTACCTGCAAATCGATGTCTGACTCAGTGACTGTACATACAACAGGTAAAACACTATTGTCAGTGCTTCTCTGCTATTCATAGGGTTTTCAATGGTGCATTGATTTTTGGAAGTGGGTTGCTGGGTCCTCCTCCCAAGTCTATAGTATCTGGTGTTCCCCAGTGGTCTCCCATCCAGGTACTAACCAGGCCTGACCGTGCTTAGCTTCCAAGATCTGACGGGATCGGAAACCACAGTGCTATGGCTGCAGGCTTTTTTTTATTCTTAGCCCATCTTTATTCTAGTGAATCCCTGAATTATTCCATTAAATCAACATTTCTTTCTTAACAGCTTCATTCAGGTACAATTGACAAATAAAAATTGTGTGTGTGATGTATACAATATGATGTTTTGATGCATGTGAACATTGTGAGATACCAGTCAAGCTAATTAATATCTGTACCACCTCCTATAATTATATCATTGTTTGTGAATGGTAAAAACAATTAAGCTCTATGTTCTTAGCAAATGTAAAGTATGTAATACAGAATCATTTACTGTGGTCATGTGCTGTGCATTTGATTTCCAGAGCTTATTCATATTCCATAACTGAAACTTTATACTTTTGACCAACACTGCCCCCATATTCTGACAACTACCATTCTGCTTTTTGCCTCTGTAAGGTTGTTTTAGATTCTCACATAAAAGTGAGATCATGCATTATTTGTCTTTCTGAGCCTGATTTATTTCTCTTAGCATAATGTCCTCCAGATTCATCAATGTTTTATAAATGGCAGAATTATTTTTAAGGCTAAATAATATTCCATTCTGTATGTGTTCCAATTCTCTTTATCTTTCATCCATTGGCAGGCATCTATGTTGTTGCCCTGTGCTGGCTGTTGTGAATAAGCCACAATGAATGCGAAAGTGCAGATAGCTCTTTAAGATTCTGATTTTGGGCCGGGCCTGGCATGGTGGCTCATGTCTGTAATCCCAGCAGCTCAGGAGGAGGAGGCAGGAGGATCACAAGTTTGAGACTAGAGGCAGTCTGTGTAATTTAGCGAGACCTTTTCTCAAAAAGTAAAAAAATGGCCTGGGGGTGCAGCTCAGTGATCCAATAATTGCAGAGCATGTAAGCGCAAAGCCCTGGGTTCAATCCCCAGCACTGAAAAAAAAAATTCTGATTTCAATTATTTTAGATATGTATGCAGAAGTGGGATTGCTGGATCATGTGGTAGATCTACTTTTAATTTTTTGAGGAACCTCCATACTGTTTTCCATAGTGGCTGTACCAATTTACATCTCTACCAACAGTGCACAAGGATTCCCTTTTCTCTTCATCCTTACTAACACTGGTTATCTCAAAACCAATACTTCTAAAAGCATGCTGAAAATATCTGTCCTGAATCCAAGTTCCTCTTGAGGGCAGCCTGATTTTGCCACATATCTCCTCCTTCTCCAGCATCTTCCACAAAACGGACAGAACTGGACTCCTTTGCTGCCCATTGCTGCCTTTCTATCTTTTTCCTTGTGATTCCTTTACCTCTAAGGCACAGTTCTTTGGTGTCCCTCCACTGTTCCCCTTTGGTCAAAGCTCTCTGGGTCTCCTCAGTCTGACACTCTCCCGCTGCTCCTCTGAGCCCCAGGAACTTTACGTTCATCTCTTTACTTTACATTTGGTATTATAATGTGGTATTTGGTTTATCAGCTTTACTAAAGTCTTAAGTTTAATAGAAGGATGACAGGTGAACCAGCTTCACACCTGTTGATATATGTGCTTTGCATAGAGCTCTGTTCAAAAATACATGTTGAATTAAACTGCTGCATGGTGGTGATGTTTTGTTTTGTTTTGTTTTTTACAGGGTCTAATGCTCCAAGACCATACCAAACAATGTGTCTTTATACCTATTGTGGGGGTTTTTTTTCTTCTTCTTCTTTTGGTAGCTAAATATGTAAATGAACACCTTTTGTTAATCTCAGATATTGAAATCACCAAGGAGGGCTGCATTTATAAGTCTGGCATAATTTTAAAGGGATCAGAGCAATCACCAAAGGATTTGACTAATTAAATATTACTCCAAGTACCAAAACTAGCATTGCAACACTAATCTGAAATAAATGAAAAGTAAAAATGAACACACATACTGATCTGACATTATGCTACCCCATCCTTTCAGTGTCTCAGTCTCTGTCTCTTTTTGTCTCTGTCTCTCTATGTCTCTGACTCTCTTCTTCCCCTCTCCTCTCTCTGTATACTCTCTTCCTCACTTTTTCTTTCCCTCCCTCCTCCTCTCCTTCCTTGAAAGAAATCAACAACAATGCCTTTTTAGTTTGTCACAAGAGCAGTAGCTGGGTAACCAGGTGTGATTCTGTATATTTCTTGTCAAATGTAGAAATTTAAAGCTTCCAACCCAAATTAAAGAAAGAAAAGAAAAAAGAAAGAAAATCAAAGAAATAAGAAAAAAAAGATGACCTGAAAATAGAAGATGGACCATGAGAGAAGGGGAGGCAGGGGAGGAGGGAAAGAGAGGAACAGGAGACATAGCAGTAGGGAGGGGGACATGATGATCAAAGCACTTCTGTATGTATGGAAATGTCACAGTGAAACCCATCAGTATGTACAATCAATACAATTGAATCATAATAAAAAAGAAGTTGAAAACTTCTGAATCTTGCTGGGTACATGGTGTACACCTGTAATCCCAGCAGCTCAGGAAGCAGAGGCAGGAGTATCACAAGTTCGAGACCAGGGGCAGTCTGTGTAATTTAGTGAGACCCTACCTGAAAAAGTAAAAAAAAAATGGGGTAGGGGTGCAACTCAGTGGTATATAGCACTTGCAAAGCATGCAAGCACCAGGCCCTGAGTTCAACCCCCAGTACCGCAAAGAAAAAAAACAAAAAAAACCCTTATGATTCTTAACTTTGCTGTTGAAAACACAGAAAATAATAGAAAGCTATCATTAGGAAGTTCTCATTTAACTCTAACTTTGCAACATACTGAGTTAAAATTTAATTACAATATTTTAATTCATAGAATGGTTTTCGTTCTTCTATCTCAGCCTTATCCCAACCATCCTGGCCATCAAATGGAAATGTTCAGTAATAATGGAACAAGTTAAAGCATTTCTTTTCCTTTTTAGCAGTCAGTTTAAGAAATATTTTTCTCTTTTATATTTTTGTCTCATTGTGGGTATAACACATGTCAAAAGGTAATCCAAAATATACTTTGGGCTGTGATGAATGTTAATTGTACAGGCATCACCTCGTAGTAATATGAATGGAACTGTTATACAAATAGGAGTTAGAAAACAACCTCACCTCATGGGGATTTAGCTACATGTGCTAAACCGGTTACTCCTGGTGGTGGGGGGGGCAGTCTCCTTGGGGTGGGGGAGGCGTCTGGCGCCACAAAAGGAATTAGGCTCTGGTTTGAACAGAGACCTGAACGCTATTAAGTTTATTTTAAGAATGTGTTGCCAGAGATCTAATAAATTTTTTCGTCGCTTCAGGCAATGCATGCATGAAATCTTGCTGCACCAGGTGTTTGGTTTTGTACTTTTTTCCCTTTTCCCCAGAGGGAGAAGAAGGTGCAGATCTTCCTGACACACCTAACTCAGCTCTCTGCAAAGCAATTAGTGTTTGTATGCAAGTACTGTATGTGTTTTTGTTTGTTTAAACTTTTATTTGTAAATAGGAAAAATAATAGAAAATTAGTTCTAGGCTGCTTTAATGAAAAAGTAAGTCCCCCAAGTTGTGTGTGTGTGTGTGTGTGTGTGTGTGTGTGTGTATTCGCATATAATTTTAAGCACTCAAATGTTTATGATCTTATTATGCTTAAGAACATTATTCAAGATCACAACCTGTTAAATGGAAAGTCCACTAGACTAAGAGGAAAAACTCCTGCGGAATTAATTCTTCTTTTATAAATAACTGCTTTGTAAATTTATTCAAATCACAAATTTCTGGATCTTGGTAAAATGAGCCAGTGAGAAATGATGCAATCCAACATTCATTGTGCCTCTAAAATATTTGGAGTTTATATCTGTATTATTCGCCAACATAATTATTTCTTGAATTAGTTTGTGTTCTTGTTTAAAGTACAGTGCTACACTTGCATTTTCAGAACAAAAGAATCCCTAGCTGCTCACGTTACAGCATTAAAATGACTAAGTAAGCTTTCAGTTTAAGACTCCAGATGATAATCCAGTAACATCCATGTGGTAAATGAGAGTTCACCTTGCAATTACATGTTTGCTTTGTCCTTTGTCCTCCATGATGTGCATCTGAATTCCTCATGCATACCAGCAGTAAAGACACTCATTCCACTGGCACTAAGGTTCTAACTAAGAAAGTGAACTGTGAAGAAGTTAAGTCAGGTTTGATTAAAGAAATACGTTCATACCCTAGGTGAAGACATAAACTTACAGGGCTGGTTGGTTGTTTTGTTGTTGTTGTTTTGCAGAAAAGGGAAATAAACACAGTTTTTAAATTTAATTAATACTTTGGGGGTGGCTGAAGCTGAGGGAGGGGCTGTGCTGAGGTAATTGGAAGGATCCCTGCAGGCTCAGGCTTGCAGCTTCTGACCCAGCTGTGGCCTGCTGGGCTCCCCCAGTCAGCCTGCAAGAAGGGTTTTCCTTCCAGCCTCTCTGCTTTGACTGTGATTCCAAATGCATTCCTAAAACAAGAGGATCTTAGCTCTTCGCTTGTGTTCATTTTTGTATAATTCCATCTCAACGTTTTAGAAACTGACCTTCCGCTGTTTTCCTCCTCACTATTCATTAACACCAGGGTGTTCGCTGACAGGTGGAGGGAAACTCACTCAGTTAATGTTTTGCTTATATTGAAGAGCACTAATTTATAAATTAAATTAAGCAAGTGGTAATTAAGACAGAGTAGCCTGAAACTGGATATTGACCTGAATGAAGTGATCTGGTTACTTGTGGGAAGAATAGAAAGAATACAATCAGGCTGGATTCAAATCCTGGATCTACCACACACTATCTATACCTCCAGAGATTTAAAGTGGGAAGTTTAACCTGACGCTCATTTACCTCATCCATACAATGTGGATATTGGAACTTTCAGGGTGGACAGGAGATGAATAGAGACATTACCCATATTATAAAGTCTTGCTCACCGTGGCCGCTAATCTGTCCAGCCCTCTTCTCCAAGCATTTCCAGGGTTCCCAAGGCTGAGTTCAGCCAGTTCATACTTGCAGTGTGTTCCAGTTCCTTTTATTAAGTGTCTTTCTGGACTGACTAGTGCCTGTGTCATGCCACTGCTGGCTGGCCCAAGCCCATACCACTGTTTGGTAAAGATTGTTATTTCTATCCCTGCTGCCCAAGGGTAGATGTTCTCTGTAATAAACCCTGTCCCACTGTTACTGAGCAGACATGGGGAGGTGCAGTAGACAATGGGGCCGTGGTGGGGAGAGCTGTCCACCTGTCCTTCCCTGTTAGCAGCAATTAGCTTCCTCTCCCCAGAAACAGATACCTCCTTTCATATGTGAAGGCCCACATTAGCCTACTCCTGCCCTGGGCAAACCTCAGCTAACCTCAGCTGTGATTTTGTTTGTTTGTTTGTTTCCCATACTGGAGAGTTGAACCCAGGGCCTCATACATGCTTTGCAAGTGCTCTACCACTGAGCTGCACCTCTAGCCCAATTTTTATATTTTGAGTCAAGATCTCACTAAATTATGCAGGATGCCTCTAGCATCAAAGTTGCAATCCTCTGGCCTCCACCTCCCGGTTTGCTGGAAATACAGATGTGAGCCACCACACTGGGGTAGCTGTGATCTTTGTAGTGGGGTTTGAGCCTTCAGAGGAAAGAAAGAAAACTGTTTTACACCTGGGGGCTCTGCCCAGAATGGGTTAATGGATTCCCAGTGTGTTCAAAAGAAAAGGCTTAGAGATGTGTATTTCAAAAAGTTAGACATCCAGGCAGCTCCCCATCTTGATAAGGGAGCAGAATCCACTAAACAATGTCCTTTTCGATTACTGGGGATGCTGTATGTCTCATAGCGGCTTATCATCCTTCCTGGGTTATTGTAGAAGTGAGGAGTGATTTTAATTCTCTGCTTCCTTCCAGCAAGTATTCCGTTTGTGAGGGTATTATCTATCAGGGAAGCACAGACCCCCGAACCAAAGCCTTTGTCCCACTGGAGGCTCACATTGAGATTCATATTAGAAGTATCCAGGAAGCACATGGCTGGGTTGGGAGGTGATTGGCTGCAGAGCCCTCTGTTCCTTTTCTTCCTGCCTGTTACCTTCTAACACCACTATATTACCACAGCACTGCCAGATCCTGCCCATGGCCCCAAGAGACCCAAGTTGGCCCTAAAACCATGTAGTAATCTTTTCGGTTATTGTATATTGAAAGAAAAAGGCATCCAAAAGAATGTTGTTTGTACCCTGTTAGGAAAAAAAATTAATTAAGCATATCTTTAAATTTCCACTTATGGATTCTCTTTCCCTAAGATGCAAACATTCATCCAGGAGCCTAGGCGAGGGTTAGATGTGAGTGAATTTATACTGTACTCTGAATCTGACTTCAAACAGATGATTAAACCTTTGTATGAAGTCTATGATTGTGCCTGACCTTCATTTCTGTAAGAATTATTTCTCTCTCATGAGGATCCTTACAGCTCAAGAATATCAGCATCCATGAGCTCTGTCACTCCAGTTTCGACATGTCTACATATTCAGGAACCCCAGATGTGGGCTGTGCTTTAAGCTGAAATCCTAGAATGAATTATACTCAGACTCTCCAGCAGGTTTAGGAGTGATTCTTCTGAGAATTTATTCAATGTGTATTACTTTCATGTAGGTTAATAACAACTCTACAAATTCTTTTTAGATAGTCTCAAATGGTGGTAAGTACCCATGCGAGAGACAGGACCTTCTTTATGCTTGAGCTACAGTGATGCCTGCATCCTAGCACTGTGGTAGCCAGAGGCAAATGGGTGGAGGGAGGCCAGGGTTGCCCATCGGAGAATGCAATGGGGGTTCCTTTCAGTTCACATGCCTGAACATAAGAGATTGATTCAGGAGAGGAAATGTCAGGGAAGAAGAGGACAGAACACTGTTCTCCTCCACTCCATTTTTTCATGTCTCAAAAGAATGATGTAGCTAGGTGTGGAGATTGTTGTGTTGTTGTTAGGTGCCGTCAAGTCGAGTCCAACTCATAGGGACCCTCACAGGGTTTTCAATGGCTGACTGTTTCAGGATTGCATTGGGAATGGGTTGCCACGTCCTTCTCCCATTTTTCGGTGCTGGGAATCGAACTCGGGACCTCAGAGACCGCAGAGCAGCGCTCTACCAACTGAGCTAAATCCCAGCCCAGGTGTGGTGATACACTCCTGTAATCCCAGCAGTCAGGATGCTGAAGCAGGAGGATAGCAAGTTCAGGGCCACCCTGAGCTACATTGAGGGACTTGGTCTCAACAAAAGCCAAACAAAAATAAATAAAAAAGTAAATAACTTATGCTGACTTATACTGAGTAAATGCAGTGATTTTCATTATTCACAGAAGTTATGTTCTATAAAACCATCATGAATACTAAAGTAGCAAACAATTGTTCCTAGAGGAAATGCAGGGTTAGTGTTCTAGTCTGTGAGTTCTAGTCAAAAAGTTTTCATTGACCAATTAATACATAGCCTTGTTTTAGATACCTTATTTAATGTGTGTTGTTGACCATTAGTATTGCACTCACAGCCAACAGCACTGCAACCCATGCACAAACAAAACTTACCTGATACACTTATTTTCTTTGTAAAGTATCTTACAGGTTTCTTGTGTTTAGGAATACTAAACAGCACTTTATCACCATGATCTGGGGCCACTTTAAACAGTGAAATCACCGAGAAAAACATGAGAAATGTGCCACTAACTAGATAGTGAAAAGGTCACCTTTTGAAAAGGATGTGTTTATAGAATGAGAGCTGTAAAAAAGAAGGCAGAGTGGCAGGTGATGCATATTTTTTGACTTCTTATGCACATGTCCAAGAATGACCTCAAAGGCACCCTCAAGTATTGATTTGGGGGTGTTACAAATAAATCTTTATGTGCAGATGAGTTAGCAAATATGAAATCTAGGAATAATGAGGATAGACTATATATCAATCTCTGGTGCAATAGATGAATAGGAATTTAAGTCTTTGGAACTTTGTGTACAAATACACATAATATACCCCCATTCTATAGCCATTATGGGAATATATGCAATCAAATTGCATCCTCAAGGTTTTACAAACCATATATAATAATGTGGATCATGATACTCTTGTCTTCTAAGGTGAACATTGGTATATTTTTCAGTCCCCATCCTCACTCCTCATCACTGGCAACTTCTTATTTGTACAGTCTACAAAAGAATGGGTGGGATTTAGCTCAGTTGGTAGAGTGCTGCTCTACAGTCTCTGAGGTCCCAAGTTCAATTCCCAATACTGCTAAATGGGAGAAGGATGTGGCAACCCACTCCCAAGGCAATTCTGAAACAGCCATTGAAAACCCTATGAGGGTCACTATAAATTGAACTATGAGTCAGACTCAACTCGACAGCACCTAACAACAACAACAACAGCAGCAGAAGAAGAAGAATAAATAGTGGATTGTGAACTAATACATAGTTGAACCCAATTTGATATACCTCATATGACAATTAGCCAAGATATCATATCTCCATTTACTCTTTTGGCTCTGATGGGTATGTTTGTGCCTTTCCAGAAAGTAGCCTAAAAGATCATTGCATTGGTGTGTATATCCCATAGAGATCAATATGCGCCCTGCCTATTTCTCTTCACCTCCTGGGTCTTTGCCATGCCACTTCCCTTTCTCTATATGTTCTCCTATTTCTTTGCAGATCTGATCCCTCATGGGTGCTCTCTCTTTCTTGTAATGTACAAGGTAGTGGAAAGGAGACATGGGGGTACACAAACGGGAGAAAGAAAATGATATACCAATGATTGAAAGTTGCACCTACCAAGAATTTTTGAATACCTTACTGTTGAACTAAAGTAATTGTTAAAAATATTAAGTAGTCTACAAAAATGTAAAAGCTATTGGTAGTTCTTCAGGGTCTGTCTCCAAATTCTTCAGGAGTTCCATCAGTGACAGCTGCTGTTAGGTCAAAGATCATCATCTATGGGTGTCTGTGTCACCTCAGGATGTCACCTCTCCCTCTCCCCACCAGGGACAGACTTTGGATACTTCTTGCCTACTGCTTCTTTGTCTCTAGTATTCGATCACTTAACTAGGAAAAAAAGGAGGAAATAAATATTTAGTAAGTGTCCTGAGCTTCTACTAAATTGAATTCTTTGAAGTTCCCTTTTTATTGGATATCTTATCTCTGGTCTTACTCTTAATCTTCTAGGAACACCTTCTACTCCATCTCCCTGAATGTCCAAATGCCACCCTGTGTTTAAGGTATACACTATCTCTTCCATGATTCTGTATTTGATTCCGTCAGGATAAAGTAATCCCTTACTCTTGTAAACTCCCACAGCTCCTTATCAGTGCTTCTGAGAGCAGGTGCCAATCTCTGGTTTATGCCTATCACCTCTATGCATGCCCCAGCTCCCTTATTTGCATGCCCACTCCCAGGGAGTGAAAGTGGCTTCAGTTTTGCACCAAGTTGTTATTTTAGTAAACAGTGGGATCAACCTGACTTTAAGAACCAGTGGACAGGATTCCACAAGCACACAGATTCTCCTATGATTGATTCTATAGGCAATACAGAGCTTAAGGGAAGATCATCCTATCACAGAAATGGCAATGAAATAAATCTCTTATTTATTTAATCTAACTTTAACTTTAGATTCTCACCATAATTACTAACTCTAATTCTGCTGGTGATTGCATGGATGCAATTCATGGCTTTCTCCTCTTAGAGAACAAGACCCTTAAAATCTGCTTAAAACTCAAATTACCTAATTTCCTCAGTAAGTTAGGTAATGTTATATTAATCGTTCTTAATATAATCATCTATTTCTAGGTGAGCAGTTTATCACTGAGCCACATCCCCAGCCCTTAAATATCTATCTCTATTGCTGATTTAAAAGACAATATCCAGTTTTTTGTTTTTGTTTTGTTTTACTTTAAGTAGCTATATATTTGATTTCCAGTTCAGCTCCCAGGTTGAATTTTCATCAAGCTAGAAAATAACATCACCATTCTCCATTGGTAAATAACTTTTTTGTCCAAGAAGAAATTTCTTGTCAAAACTAAAGGGGCATCAACCTTCCCCATGCAAAAGGCAAAGTTGTGATACTGGTTATTGTTGAAGTGGTCTTTGTCTTTAGGGAAATCAGGCAGCCCTGTGTTTTTGTTGTTTTTAGGGAGGGCTAATTGAAGATTGGGATTCTTTGTTATTCTAAAATAACTATTGAATTTGAATCTGAAAAAGAAAATGAAGAAGCCTAAGGACCAGCTGGAAAAGTTCAAAAGGGGTTATTTCGTCAAAATCTTAATGGCTGTAGTGTCATGACTGGGGATAAAGCATTTAGGAGTGTGGTTATCTGCTGTCAGGCACCTGTTGTGTGGATTTATGACACAAGCTATGGACTTTAATTTGTTCCCAAAGAGACATGAACACTAGTTCCTAAGGCATCCTAGACAACAAAATCTATTTTAGAAAGACAACTAATCAGATATAAAGAAAAGTTTGGTCAGGTTTTTCACATGGTTTAATTTCATCTAAAATTTCACATTCAGTAAACTGTAGCTTTGGTTAACACATTAACATTTATTATTCTCATTTGTTGATGTTTTAGAGGAGTTTACATAGCATATAATAAATGAGTGAGCTGGCTTTCCGTATGTTAGGTAAAATACAGAGTTCAATTATGCAAGATCCTAATTTTAATAAAGGAGTTACAATAAGCTACAGCTTAGTTCCTCAAATCCCTATATCAGGCCTGCATAAAAAGTGACTGCTGAGATTTTACAAATTCTACAACTAAATATGACTCACATGTATGGTTCAGAAGTTATTGTAGTATTTAATTCTATTGAGAATTAAGCTTTATAGACTTAACTTCATAATCTTAAATGTCTACTTTAAAATCCCAGCATAAGACTGAATTCTAAGTGACTATAATAATTAACCTGGACCATCTCACTGTCTTACAAACCAAAGCTTCTTGATATTGTTTCTGAATTTTACTTCAAATGAAATCTCACAGTGGTGGATGGACATGTAAAATACTGGTCAAACTTGTTCAGCTATGTCATTCCAAACCTGAGATTAGCTAGTAACTTGGTAGCTTCTTTCCAGGGACGTGCATCCTTGCAGAACATAGGTATTGACCTGAAAATAAGTTTTATAAATCTTTAAGTAGGGATCAAATTAGGTATCCCTATAACCATTCATAGTACTCTATCATAGAATGGGAGTCCTTTCATCATGAGTAATCCCTAGAGGTTTCACTTAGTGAAACACAAATTTCAATCATTGACATTCATAGATAATCACTTTAAAATGCTTACAGAGTGTTCAAGTATGCAAAACATTTTTTTAAAAGTGTCATTGAAAGCAACTACAAGGCCAGGTCTGATGGCAGCACATATCTGTAACCAAGCAGTTGAGAGGCTGAGGCAGGAGAGTCATGAGTTCAAGGCCAGCCTGGGCTACACAGCGAGAGTCTGTCTCAACAAACAAATCCAAAAGCAACTACATTTTTAAATAAAGAGGTTCAATTCTGAAAGAGATTTTATGTTTATGTGGAAATTTATACTGCCCAATAATGAGGCACTACTCAACTTCTTTCACTCAAGACTGTAGAGTTTCTAATTCCTTAAATAACAATTTCCCCAACAATAAGTAGAATGAGCTCCCTGCTCTCCTAGTTCATGTATTACAGTGAGAGGAAAAAACTAATGATCAAACAGAAGAGTAACTATATATACAGAGGGTGCCAAAAAATTTATACACTTCTTAGGCTAAAACTTTCCATTTTGCTGCTTTAAGAATGTGTCATATAACAGCCAGGCATGGTAGCCCACACCTGTAATCCGAGCGGCTTGGGAGGCAGAGATAGGAGGATTGAAAGTTTGAGACCAGAGGCAGTCTGTGCAATTTAGCGAGACCCTGTCTCAAAAAAAAAAAAAAGTAAAAATAAAAATGGGCTGGGGTGTAGCTCAGTGGTCCAGCACTCGCAAAACATGCAGACGCGAGGCCCTGGGTTCAACCTCCAGGACTACAAAACAAAACAAATGAACAAAAAACGTGTGTCATATATTTGTTCTGATGCAATAGTAGAAATGTAAAGCAAAATGTCATGCTATACATTACTACATAATTTAACTTCAAAAAATAATGCATAGATAACATGTCTTTAAATGTGTATATAAATTTTTGGCACTGCCAGTACATAGGACTTGAGGTTGTGGAAAACGCTATCAAGAAAAATTAATAAGAAAGCCAGGAGCAATGGTGCATGCCTATAATCCCAGCAACTCGGGAGGCAGAGGCAGGAGGATTGCAAATTCAAGACCAGAGACAGTATGCATACTTTAGCAAGACCCTCTCTCAAAAAGTAAAAAAAAAAAAAAAAAAAAAAAAAAAAAAAAAAAAAAAAAAAAAAAAAAAAAAAAAAAAAAAAAAAAAAAAAAAAAAAAAAAAAAAAAAAAAGAAAGAAAAGAAAAGAGGAAAATTAATGAGAATAAGGGTACTAGAGAATACTGGAGTTTACATTGAGGCCTGATGTTTTATAAAGTGTGGAAAGACAGCTTTAACCACTCAATATTCTTCAACATGTAATATTTAGAACAGAATGATGTATTTTAGATTATTTCAGGAAAGACAAATAGTAAAACTACCCTAAAATTGTTGAAATTTAGAGAAAGCTTGTTGAGAGGAATAAGAAAGCTAAGGATTTTGACAGAAGGTAATAGAACATGTAAAATCCCCTCATCTTCATGCAAAAAAATCAGTGAGGGTTTGGATATGGCTGGATATTACTCTCCAAAAGAAAGTTATGGTACAATGTGATATCTCAGTTCATTTTATAAAATGTGTACTGGCCAAAGCAGGATAATTAACATTTTCATTTCTTATCATTTCTTCATGTTGGAGCCTTCAAGATCCTCTCTTCTAGTTATTTATAAAATACATGTTGTTGTTAGGTGTCGAGATGAGTCCAATGCATAGTGACCCTATATACAACAGAATAAAACACTCCCTGACCCTGTGCCATGCCCAGCACTAAATCAATGCTTCTTGGCTATTCATAAGGGATTTCAATGGCTGATTGTTTCAGCATTGGTTCAAGAGTGGGTTGCCACATCCTTCTCCCGTTTTTGTGGTGTTAAGGATCAAACCCAGGGTCTCAGTGAGCACAGAGCCGCATTCTACCAACTGAGCTAAACCCCAGTCCCATAAAATATAAAAATGGGTTATATTAGTCAGCTTTCTGTCAATATAACAAAATACCTGAGATAATCAACCCAAAAAGAGCACAGGTTTATTTTGGTTCATAATTTCAGAGGTTCCAGCCCATGATCAATTCGCCCTGTTGTTTTTGGCCTATGGTAAAACAACACATCATGGTGGGGAGTGTGTAGTAAACTGCCCACCTCATGGTGGCCAGGAAGCAAGGAGAGGGGAAGAGGAGGGGACAAGTTCCCAATGTACTCCTCAAGGACACACCCCTAATGACCTTACTTTCTTGTACTAGGCACCACCTCCTAAAGATTCCTTCACCTCCCAATAGTACCACAGGCTTGTTGTTGTTAGGTGCTATCTGTGTCCGACTCATAGTGACCCTCATAGGGTTTTCAATGGCTGATTGTTTTGGGATTGCCTTGGGAGTGGATTACCAGGCCCTTCTCCCACTTACCATTCTTAGCCTCCAGTAATCATATCAAAAAATTTTTAAAAAGAAATGTTTGAGAAGACAAAAAGGCTCGCTACCCTAATTTGATTGCTGCACATTTTACATGTGTATCCTATTTATCACATTGGATCCCGTAAATATTTATGGTTCAGATAATACTAATTTTGAAAAGGAAGGCCTAGGACATAAAGCTATATGTGTTAGGATGGACGAGGAACATAGCACAGTAAGAAGTTTAGGATAAAACCTGGGCTCACTGAAACCACAGTTATATGGACAGAAGTGTGGCATCAAGTTGTTTTCACGTAATAATTCATTTAGAAATCATCCCTGGTTTATCTCTCAATTTAATTGATGAAATGTTGACAGTAATAAAAGAATGGACACTTAATTTCTGACATAAATTAGTACAATTTAATACAATTAAACTGTATAAGAGATACCTGCTAAAGTGTATAACTGGACTGAGGAATCTACTTGAGAACTATGAATCACAGAGAGAGCTAAAGGAGGCTTAGGGAGGAGGTAGAGAAAGAGGCCCTTTGGGGTGAAAGTGTCAGCCAGAGAACATTTTAAGCAAGAGGCTGAGGGGTGTCAGGAAAAGTGAGGATGGCGAATCCCTGGAGCTGCAAGAATCTTGGCCTGACCTAGCGAGTATGCAGAGTGGAGGATGATGGGAATAATCAGGGCAGGGCAGGGGAACCTGGAAACGTACAGTCAAGGGTTGGCTTGATGTTTCCCTACAGCAACAGCTGTAGGGAAACAGGGCAAAAGGAAAAGATGCACAAGTGGGCTGAAGGCAGATAAATAATCTGGCAGCAGGTTTGCAGGTGGATTTGAGCATGCGCAGGGTGGGCAGAGCAGCAGGGCTGCTGGTGGTTGAATGTTGCCATGTGTGGCCCAGGGCACTGTATTGTGTATATGGATTGTCTCACTTGAGCCCCAAAGCAACCACAGTTGGTAATCAGCAGCTTCTCATTTGACTATTCTGGTGAGGAAATTGGGGTCTAGAGAAGTAAGCTGCCCAAAGTCAGACCACAGACAAGAAAGGTAGTGGCCCTTGGCCCTTGGTCTCCAGCCCATGACCTCTCCTCCAGACGTGGGGGAACCCAGGACACAGGAGATGGTAAGCATGATAAATTCAAAAGGACAAAATATGGAATGAGTTTGCTTCTTAAGGTGACACAAAATTCCTGGTCACCAGTCTATTTATATTACATATTTTTTAAATTAACGTAAAAATATAGCCAGGAGGATGATACACACCTGTAACACCAGTACTTGGGAGGCTGAGGCAGGAGGATCATGAGTTCAAGGCCAGTCTGAGCTGCATTGCAAGACCCTGTCTCAATAATGAAACAAAACAAAGACCAAAAATAATAACAGTAAACAAAAATTTACTAAAAATTAGAATGGCCACAATCCCATCCATTTAAAGCACCAAGCAATTTCCTGTGTATGATACCACATTTTGTGTAGCTTGTTCACAGCGTCAGCACCATCTGTTATTGTGTTTTTAAGTGTTTTGACAAGAATTTCATATTTGTTTTTTAGCAGGTGGATAATATTTTATTGATTTGGTATTCTGCAATATAATAAGCTCTAAGTTTTTCAGGATTGGAGCTATCATAGGACACATTACAATGAATGATGCCTTACAAATGTATGTTTTCTTCTCTTAAAGCAAAAATTCCACAGGAAAACTTCATGATAACCAGTGATGCGGACACTTTTTTGCCTCTTGTACACATCGTCATACACCTAAAAGGCTAGTGCTAATTTACAGATCAAAAACAATAAGAAAACCAATTTTCCTATATTATCTCAGCAGTAGTAGGCATTCTCTTATTTTTTGAAAATTTTTATTGATAATTGTTAATGTACAACTTAATGGGTCTTGTTATGACATTTCCATACATACATTTCATTGTGCATTGCTCACGTTCACTTCCCCTTTACGCTCTCATGACTCTTTAATTTTTTGTTGTTGTTGTTGTTGTTAGGTGCCGTCAAGTCGGTATCCGACTCATAGCGACCCTCATAGGGTTTTCAATGGCTGACTGTTTCAGGATTGCCTTGGGAGTGGATTGCCAGGTCCTTCTCCCATTTTTGCGGCACTGAGAATAGAACTCGGGACCTCAGAGACTGCAGCACAGTGCTCTACCAACTGAGCTAAATCCCAGCCCCTTTAATTTTTTAGTGTATGATGAATTCAAAGTCACTATGTTGTTGTTGTTGTTGTTGTTGTTGTTGTTGTTAGGTGCCATCAAGTTGAGTCTGACTCATAGCAACCCTAAGTACGCAAAACGAAATACTCCCCGATTCTGTGCCAGGCAAACGATCTTATTTATGTTTAAGCCCATTGTTGCAGACACTGTGTCAATCCATCTGGTGGAGGGTTTTCCTCTTTTGCGTTGACCTGCCACTCTCCCAAACATGATGTCCTTCTCTAGGGATTGATCTCTCCTGACTACATGCCCGAAATATGTAAGACGCAGTCTGGCCATTCTTGCTTCCAAGGAGCACTCTGGTTGCACTTCTTCTAATACAGATTTGTTGGTTCTTTTGGCAGTCCATGGTGTATTCAATAGACGTCTCCAGCACCACAATTCAAAAGCATCAATTCTTTTTCTGTCTTTCTTGTTCCATGTCCAGCTTTCACAACCATATGATGCCACTGAAAATACCATGGCATGAGTCAGGCACACCTTTGTCTTCAATGTGACATCTTTACTTTTCAATACTCTAAAGAGATCTTTTGCCACAGCTTTTCCCAAAGCAATGCATCTTTTGATTTCTTGACTGCTGCTTCCACGGGTGTTGATTGTAGAGCCAAGCAAAGCAAAATCATGGACAACCTCAATCTTTTCTCCATTTATTGTGAAGTTGCATAGTGACCCAGTCATAAGGATTTTTGTTTTGTTGATGTTTAGTCGCAATCCATACCAAAGGCTATGTTCTTTGATCTTCATCAGCATAGTTTTCATTTTTAAAAATATCTAGGGAAAAGAACATATTTACATGTGTTTGTTCACTTGCTTATTTACCCTTGTATAGACTTTTCCTCTTTGTGGAAGTTTCAACATTCTCCTGCCTCTTTTCATTTTCTCTAGTGTAGATCTCTCTATGTGAATGCAAAAGAGAAGAAACTAGAATTAACATTGTGCCTTTGGCTATGTTTATTATTTGTACTTCTTTTCTACCCTTTTCTAGCAAGACTTAAAAGGAATTACTGATGCCTTTGTTTATAAACCTCACCTTACTCTGAAATAATTGGCATAGATCAAAAGAAGTGGAGGGATAGGTGCAGAGTGATCAGCTGATAACCATTTCTCCTTTCATTTACCCAACAGAGTAGCTTTCACATTAGAGGGATCCCAGGTGAGGTTTATTTTCTCCAGATAGGCAGCCAGCTCCATTTTGGTGGGAAGGTGGGAGGAGAAAGCCTTATCCTCAGAGTGGAATAAAAACCTATGTAAAGAGCTATCTGTTTGCTCTGAGGAATGGAGTGGAATCTAGTGGGGAAGGGAGGTGGAGAAAGGATATTTGTTTTTCCTTAAGTGGTTATAATTAAAGCCTTCCACCCAATTGCTCTGTGGACCAGAAAAAGTATTTGTGAAGTTGTATTTTTAAGAATATCACAGAGGGGCCTTGCAGCAGTCTCCATGGAAAAGCTTGCTCTGCAGCAGCCCCTGCTGGGCAGAGAGTCATCCTACAACTGGATATTCAATTTTATGATTGAACTAAATTGCATTTGGTAGTGTGCTGCTTCTCCCTTACCAACTTCCCCACCTAAAAGGAATTTGTTAAAGATACTGTCAGCTGTTGTATGTCTGTATAACAATCAGTGAATAGTATGCTCTATTTCTATATACATATTCTAGCGTTATCAAAACAAGTAGGTATCATGATTCTTACATTTGCATCATTAATCTGTGGAATAAAATTTATGGTCACTCATTCAAGAAAGCATTAATGTATGCCTTTAAATTTTTATCTGCCAGGTGGAAACAAGTTAACCAACCAGCATTTCCGTCTGAATTGGGCATGGATCTCCTTTGAAAAAGAATATTATCTCATCAATGAAGACTCCAAATTTCTAGATGTCATTCTGAAACGCAGAGGTTACTTGGGAGAAACTTCATTTATAAGTAAGTTTAATTTGCGCTTCTGTCCCAAAACTTGTTTTCCTAGCAAAAGGTTATCATTTTTTTCTATGCTGATTAAAATACTAGTTTAGTTCACTGATCTGGTTTAAATACTTTTGGAAATGTTGACATTTAAAGACTCTTTAGCTGCTAAAAAAGAAAAAACAGGTTTATGTCAATATACATACCTCTTCAAGCCATCTACCTAACTAAATATCACCTTTCTGTGAGATGAAATAACTTTACAGTATTGAAAGTAATCACTCATAAGTTAAAATATAAAAACAAATGTCACAAGATTATAATAAATTTATGCAAATCTGTAGTTTATCCATAAGATTAAAAAAATGCTTTAACATCAGTGTAAAACATATATGAAGACTATTTTAATAAGTAAACAAAAAACTATTCACTGATTTATGAACTATTGTGGTGAAATTCCCTATTTGTTTATATTATTTGAATGTTCCAGTAGGTCACTAAAAGTTCTATGAACACAAATGCACACATGAAAGGTTGATACTGTGATGTTTCTTTGAAACCAACATTAAAATGTTAAATACTAATCATTTTATCCTGCTTTATTGGTTTTGAATAAAATTAAGAGTCAAAAGCAAAAAAGTAAAATCTTTTTCAACGGCAAGTTCATATTTTACTTCATATGAAAGTTCGTACATTGGTAATTTAAAGCACTATATAGTTGGCACCACATCTGTCCGTTTGCCACACTGTGGGGGCGTGCGTGTTGCGATGAGGCTGAGAGCTCTGCCACTGTAACCTTGGACATGAGCAAGGTTTTCAGCTGAGCCTCCAGACTAAGAGAGACTAGGGAGTAGGACCTGGCGAGCCACTCCCAAAACAACTAGCCATTGAAAACCTGATGGATAGCAAAGAGACACTGTCAGATATAGTGCCGGAAAATGGGGCCCCCAGGTTGGAAGGCACTCAAAAGACTACTGGGGAAGAGTTGCCTCCTCCAAGTGGAGTCTACCATGATGACGGAAATGGAGTAAAGCCCCAGAGTGCTCAACTTGCTGATGTGGCATGACTCAAAATGATGAGAAACAACTGTAAACATCCATTAATAATTGGAACATGGAATGTACGTAGTATGAATCTAGGAAAATTAGAAATTGTTAGAAGAGAAATGGAGCGCATAAACATTGACATTCTAGGCATCAGTGAGCTAAAATGGACGGGCATAGGCCATTTTGAGTCTACAATCATATGGTCTACTATGCTCGGAATGATAAACTAAAGAGAAATGGGGTTGCATTCATCATCAAAAAAGACATTTCAAGATCTGTCATGAAATACAATGTTGTCAGTGATAGAATAATATCCATACGCCTACAAGGAAGGCCAGTTAATATGACTATTATTCAAATTTATGCACCCACAACTAAGGCCACAAATGAAGAAAGGGAAGACTTCTATCAGCT
>VMDO01006563.1:0-99071 GCA_007922755.1 Pedetes capensis
TGAGTTTTAAAGTTTCTGGTTTTATGTTGAGATCTTTTATCCATTTTGAATTAACTCTCGTGTATATTGAGAGATGCGGATCCACTTTCATTTTTCTGCATGTGGATGACCATGTTTCCCAGCACCATTTGTTGAAGAGGCTGTCCTTTTTCCAGTTTACTTGCTTTGCTCCTTTGTCAAAAATAAGGTGGCTATAGGTATGTTGAGGTATATCTGGGTCTTCTATTCTGAATTAGATTGCCCAATAAAACTTGGGCATGCCCCAGGCAAGCCCACAAAAAGAGGAAACAGGCAGGAGAGTATGTGTGGACAAATAAGGTCGGCAATGGCTCCTATCCCATCACATGGGCCTGTGTGACTGGGTGTGCCTCAGGTAACAGACAAATAGATTTAGTGCGCTAAACCTGAGAAGCAAGGTAGGCCTCAGCCCAGCCCTAGTCCTTCCCCACATTGGGTGTCCCAGACTCTGTTGTGGAGGGTTGCCAGAGAGTAGGGGCTGAGAAAGGTTGTTGAATGTATCCATATAAAAATGCCTACCAGAGGAATCTCTAACCATAAAATCCCTTTCCTTTCATCTTGTCTCCTGCCTCCCCTCTTCCTGTGTGTAAAACGGTACAATGATTGCATAACCTCCTCCTCCGATTCTGATGGAAAGGGTGTTTTTCTCAGGACTATGTATAACTTGGGGACCACTGAAATTGCCCACCAGACCCAAATGAAGAAGCTAGATGAGTGTAATGAGCAGTGATACTCTACATACAGAAAGAGGCCTTCCCCACTGACTTTCTCAAATACTGACATATTCACTTAGTAATTCCTTAGTCCAACAAGCTCATAAACTCTGCATTGGTGCCAGGGAATACATCAAGAACAAAGAGGAGTTGTGTGTGGAGGAGGGATACCGAGAAGATCAACACGAAGGAGATGCACTGAGGGATGATCATGAAGTTGGGTGGGATGAATCTAAGTCTTTCCGGAAGAGGTAACATTTCCCATTATACTGACAAATATGAGGGCTTTTAGATATGGTTCAGTTTGATTTCAAAGAGTTTGGTGAAGTGAGAGTTAAAAATAATGGAGACTGGGCCAGGCATGGTGGTGCATTGTCTATAATCCTAGCAATTCTGGAGGCAGATGCAGGTGGATCACAAGTTCAAGGCAGGAGACAGCCTGCATAACTCAGTGAGACCCTGTCTTAAAATTAAAAAAAAATAAATAAAAAATGGAGTGAGGTTGCAGCCCCATAGCAGAGTGGTGGCAAACCATGTGCGAGGGCCTAGTGTCAACCCCTAAGTACTCCACCCACCCTCTAAAAAAAGAGGGAGGCTGTGGTGGACTGACAAAAGAGGGAAGCTGTTGTATTGGACAAATTTGTTAGTGCATCAGGGCCTGCCCAAGAAGAATCTTTAAACAGAAAATGGATTAAAACGAAAAGAATGGCCATCCGGGAATAAGAGCTTAAAGGGCAGAATGGAGGCCAGTTGGCTCCAGAATCTGCGTTTCCTTCACATCTGCTCTGCTTGTCCTCCTGCCAAGGGACCTGTTCTGTAGCATGAAGTTGTCCTCCTGGCACAAACGATTGGTGAAAGGGCCATAAAGGAGAGTCGCTTTAGCCACCAATCTTCACTTTCCTTCATCTCCTACATCTGCCCCTTTGTGACTTGGTGGGAGGGGAATTTCTTTCTGAAGAAAGCTTGCAGAGAGACTGGCTGGCTGAGAGGGGCTCGGGTGTTTCAGCGGCAAGCAGCTGACAGTAACAGGACCAGACATGGCGTTTTGGATCCTTTTGCTTTGTTGCAGTTCAATCAGCACTTGTCCAGGGTCTACAGGAAGGTTCCAGTCTCATCTGGAAGTTGCGCTGGATCTGGGGATTATATTGTAAATGTAGTGCCTGCACTTCAGGGTTCACAATGGAATCGGTAATATGAACAACGAGCAGTAGAAACCTGGGAAATCATCCAGCACAGTGAGGATTGTAGACCAGCAGAAGGGTCTCAGAAGACTTGTCAGTGTGCAGTAAGCACTGTGTACCCATAGAGGGCATGCCTTAATGAAAATAATCAGGCTTTCTTTATTTATTGTTGCTGTTGTTAGGTGCTGTAGAGTCAGTATCCGACTCATAGCGACTCTAGGATAGACAAAACAGTATTGTTAGTGCTTCTCTGCTATTCATAGGGTTTTCAATGACTTATTGTTTTTTAGGAGTTGGTTCCTGGGTCCTTCTCCAGAGCCTACAGCACCTGGTGTTCCTAGGCAGTCTTCCAACCAGATACTAACCAGGCCTAATCCTACTTAGCTTCTGAGATCTGACTGACCGATACCACAATGGTACTGCTACAGGCTTTTTTTTATTTTATAGGAAAATAAAATGGGAATGGAAAATACTCTTCTTGCTAAAAATATTAAGATGATTGGATTGAGGGAGGGACTTTTAAGAAGTTATAGAATTTGTGGGTGTGTAGTCTAATTGGTGCATACAATAAATATTCTTCAAGTAATCTACTCATAGCTGCAGCAAGCATAGCTATAACCACATGATACTGGAAGCCAGAAGGTTTTTTTTTTTTAATTGGATATTTTTCATGTACAACTTAATGTGTTTCATTCTGACATGCATTTCATTGTGACATTTTCATATGTGCGTTCATTGTACATTGCACAGATAAGTTCCCCCTTACCCTCTTGTGTACCTCCTCTCCCCTCTCCCTCCCCCCACCAAAGTCCTCTCTTCTACTTGCATGTCTTTTTGTGGAATTATTTTTCTAAATACCCTCACATCCCAATTATGATTTAAGTTCAAACTTTTTTCTGTAGTGATCTGTCTTTTTACATTGTCAATAGTATCACATGAATAATCTAGCCCATTTGCATTATTACCCTCCTTTGGTATTGTTGGTATTATTATAATTATTTCCCAAACTATTAAAGTTGGGCTGTTTACTTTGAGGTCTCCCTCTCTCTCATTCCTTGCTCCTTCTTGTCCCTCCTCCCCTTCTTGTCTTCTCCCATCATGGCTTCCTTTTGCTAGATCCCTCCCTCCTTCTTTCCACTCCCTAAATTGCCCCTTCTCTGCTAAGTTTTTAGATTTTTATTATGTTCCAATTTCTGTATAGGAAGCTGGAAGTTTTAAAGTTGGTATATGGTAAGGTAGAGATAAGGGACCTAGAAACCCTATTAACCAAGAAAATTCTCCAGGAAGGCATGGTATGGGTATAAGGAAAAAAAAAATACAGATATGGTGACCTTATTTTAGTTGGTGGAAATTCCTTAGGCTTTTGTTTCTATAAAAGGAATATACTTTTGTAAATTGTGCCCGAAGGCATGCAGGGAAAAAGGAGAACAGAGAGGGACCCCAGCTGAAAAGATGAAGGTATGGAAGTGACTGGGTTAGGTTTTCCCAATGCTGTCCTCAGGCCTCTTTCTCTCTTTCCTCTCCCCATCAGGCAAGATGAACCCCAGAGTTTCTTTCCCAGAATCCCTTGTAGCTTAGGAGGGCCCTCTGACCCATTTCTGGTGAGGGAAGCGTTAAGTAGATTTGCAGGGGGACTTTCGGGAAAGTTATTTTACTTTCTGATTGAAAAGACAGAAACTTTCCCTTACCCTTGATTCCTGCCTAAGGTGCTGAATTAAGGACAGAATCTTGCAGCCATAAAGGAAAACTACAAGAACTAAAACACCTTGAGGATGGACTAATTAGAAAGATGGATATGGCTTGGGAGCACAGCAGTCACTGAGCCACATAATGAACCCTGGACATGCCTACCTTTAAACTTCTTGCAAATAATACCTCTGAAGATAAACAGGTAAACAGATCACCAAGGAAAGTTATAGCACCTCCATCCATGCTTTCTTGAAAACCCACAGTCTTGCTTGAGAGCCGGAGGTGAATTACTTGGTCTTTGAGATCCCCTTGCACTGCAAGAGTAGGAGCATTTGAGCAAGTGGGAAGGCTGTGATTTTTGGTTTCCTGATTTTCTTTTTTCTCCCAATACTGGGGGCTGATCCCAGGGCCTCACACATAGTAGGCAAGTACTCTACCACTGAGTTTTACTCTCCAAACCCCCTTTTTGTTTTTTATCTTGAGATGGGGTCTCGATAAGTTACTCAGGCTGCCTCTGCCCTTGAACTTGCCATCTTCCTGCCTCAGCCTCCCGAGTCTCTAGGATTATAGGCGCAGGGCCAGGTTCCCCGTATCTTGCCTTATCTTTCTGTCTGAGATGAGCCCCAGGCATTGGTGTTCTTATATACCTCCTCTTCCTTTCCTGTCAATCTTCCTCTGTTTTGACCTCTTTTTTTCCATTGAATTTTCACTCACATGTTTAGCAAGCATCTCTGCCAGCCCCTCACATGGTGTCTCTTCTCTGCTTGAGCTGTTTTCCTTCCAGTCACCTACTGACTCCCCCATCTGGCCTTTCTCCACACTTTCTCTGCTTTCCCTTGTATTTGCCCTTCTCATTTTGTTGTATTCTCTCCCTCCTCTTTTCCCTCTTTATTCCTTCTCTTCTTTCTTTGAAGAAAAACAAGAGGTAATGAACTATGAAAGTACGCCTCTTGAAGATACCCATGATTTACTAAACAGAGTACTGAGCAGCAACAGATACACCAGCTGCAATGATGAAATGATGAAATTCTCACACCATCTAATTTTCATATAGCAACATGATTTACCCTTCCATTTTAAAATCTTGTGTCACCTCGAAAGCAAAGAGATTTTACTCCCTTGTCATGGATGTCCTCTCTCCCATTCAGTTCCTTACTCTGTCCTCCTGATTTTTCTTCAGAGAGGCCATCCTGATGATCTAGAATGGTGATCAATAGAATCCACATTAGAACACCCATGACTGGCAGTGACACCTCCGACAAACTCAATCCGAATCGCAGGTTAGGACTCACAGATGGATATTTAAAAAAATAAATAAATAAAAATAAACTTCCTAAGTGACTAAATGGGTACAATGAATGATAACCAATATTCTAGAACATGCATTCTTAACATAATGCTGCCTATTAAAAATGTGCCAGTTAAAGTTGGGCTGGGGGTATAAGGAAACCCCCATTGAATTGCGAGTGGTAAAATAAAGCAGAAAAAAAAATCTCATAAGGGTATCAGGACTTCCCAAAAGGGTAAGTGGGGGCTGAGATGACACTGTGTGGGCGCTGCCCACGTTCAGGGCTATGCCCCAAGTTAAAATTGTTTCCAAAAACCCCTGTGTGACCACAGATAGCACAGAGCTTGTCATACTTATATTTAGAAACAAAGCAATAAATACATGAAGGAATTCCACCAGATACAGTGAGATTAAAATAAGTTGCTACTCTTCATCCTATAAAGCAAAATAAAGCTTTATGTACTAGTCATCTTGTTGGGAAGTGCTCAAAATGCCGCAGGTGGTTTTCTTTTCTTTTCTTTTTTCCTTTTTCTACTCAGTGGGAAGCAGCACAGTTTCTAGGGTAATTTTGCAAAGCTTTCTTAGGTAGTTTTAGTGAAACTTTTAGGAAGTTTTTGGTTCCATTTCATGATTTAAGCTTAGAGTATGTGTGTGCGAGAGTGCATGCACATGTGTGTGCTTGTGTGTGTGTGCGCCAGTGACAGAAAGAGACAGTTGGAGAAAGAGAGAGAATATATTTACAGAATGGATCAGACATAGTTGGTGAAAGTCCATATTAGGACAAAATCTCTATAAGACAATTTGGTAATATTATTGTTGTTGTTGTTAGGTGCTGTCAAGTCGATCCGACACATAGCGACCCTGGGTACAACAGAACGAAACACTCCCCGACACTGTGCTGTGCCCATCACTATGTCAGTGCTTTTCTGCTATTAACAGGGTTTTCGATGACTTCAGGATTGTTTCAGGAGCAGACTATCATATCCTTCTCCCATTATATGGGATGCTGGGGATGAAACCCAGGGCCCCAGAGAGTGGAGAGCAGCACTTTACTAACTGAGCTAAACCACAGTCAGGTAATATTAAACAACAACAACAACAACAAAACAAGTATTTTGTGTTCTGTTTCCAGAAATTTATCCTGAGAAAATTATCATAGGATGATGGAAAGTTATAACTATTTGTAATAGCAAAATATTGAATACAATCTATAATAAAATAAATTAATTATAATTATGTTAATTGTAATAGCTGTATAATAGAATATACAACTCACTAATCAGGAAAAGATGTACAAGACATTTTAGGAATTGAAAAATGGTTACATATATCCTTTGTGAAAATGTTAGGTTACATAACAGCACGCAAAATATGATTTCATCTGTGTTAAAAATGTGTTTATTAGACAAAAACTTGAATGACTATAACATCAAAAAGCTTACATTAGTTATTCACCCAAAAGCAAAAATTCTTAAAAATAGGGAAAGGTACATTTGGATCACATGGAAAGTGATTCAAAAATATGTTGCTGCATTTTATTAAATTGTAAAATGGAATTATGAGTATTTTTATTTTTTTGTATGCCTCTTTTCTAATTTTCTGCAAATTAAAGATATTTAAAAATAAGAAAAAACCAGGTATGCTGGTACTTGCCTGTGATCCCAGCACTTAAGCTAAGGCACAAGGGTAGAGAGTTAAAAGTCAGCCTGGACTGCATAGTGAGACCCTATCTCAAAAATCAACCACTACCACCACAATAACAAAACACCAAACAATATATAAATAAATGAACAAATACAAGAACAGATCAAAATTTAAACTATAGAAAATTTAGCAGGGTGTGGTGGCACACACCAGTAATCCTAGCACTTAAGAGGCAGAGGCGGGTGGGTCACTGCAAGTTCAAGGCCAGCCTGGTCTACATAGTGAGTTCTAGGCCAGCCAGGGCTACATAGTGAGATCCTCTCAACAACAACAACAACAACAACAACAGCAGCAACAACAACAACAATCAGAAGAAGAGAAAATTTATATATATGCACAAAGACTAAAATAAATATATTAAAAATAAATTTAAGTTTTGTTTAATTGGTAAAATAACAGAATGAACACTCTCTTAGTTATATCTTTAATATATCTTTATACACATGCTTGCATACATACACACACACACAAATTGAAAATCACATGTCAAGTGACACAACTGTGCTCACAGTCCAAAAGAATATATAAATAATTTACTAAATGTAAAATGTGTACATAAAATGAATTGCAATTTTATGTAACAAAAAATAAGTTTAGAAACAGAGATTTCATGTGAGACAGAATCTCACTGTGTAGCCTCAAACTCATGATCTTCCTGCCACAGCATCCCAAGTGTTGGGTTGAAAAGTATGTGCCACCACACCTGGCTTATGACAGCAGTCTTTAAACAACAAAATAAACAACACAGCAAAAAAAATAAAAAAATAAAAAAATAAAATTAATCCACACACAGCCCCCCCATAAAACACATAAGGCATACAGAAATACATTTTTCAAAAAAGAAGCAAGAATTTTATGGAGAACGTTGTAGTATTTTACAATGTTATATCATAAAATTGTATTGTATAATATGTACAATATTATACCCAGGTAGTCTAATTTCATGTAGTTATGTGGCTCCTCTCAATTCATGGGAAAGAAAAAATAAAATTTCTCCCTCTTTTTTACCATATCCCCAAATCAGTTTAGGAGTTATTAAGTATTTAAATATGAAAAGCAAAACTTTAAAGATTTTTAGACAATGAAACAGGATAATACCTTTGTGAAAAGATTTCTGAAATAAAATTTTTGTTCATAAAGAGAAAATATTAAGTCAGGTGTTGTGACACATGCTTGTAATCCCAGTGACTTGGGAGGCTGAAGGAGGAAGATCAAAAGGAGGAGGCCAGAGGCAGCAATTTAATGAGATCCTGTGTCAAAATTTAAAAAAAAAAAATTTACAATGGAGAGACTAGGGGTGTAGTTTAGTGGTGGAGCACTTGTTTAGCATGTGCAAGACCCATCCCTAACTACTACAAAAAATTAAAAAAAGGAAATAAAACCCTAAAATTTTGACAATATTAAAGATTTTCTCTGAAAACTTAGCTAAAAATTTAGTGAATATATTTGCAACATATATCACAAAGAATTAGTAATAAAACTATATAAAGAAAGCCAACAAATTAATATGAAGATGAGTGACAAACAGAATAATAAAAAAGGCAAAAATTATTTTTTTCCAAAAAAATTTTGAAAAAAAATTGGCAATAGCTTATAAGATGGAATAGTCACATAATCTTCAACCTGCCAAATTTAACCCTGGATATATACCTAAGGAAAATTTTAGCACATGTGTACAAGGAGATTGGACAAGAATGTCCATTTGTTTGTACAATGAAAATCACAAACAACGCACATGAAGATAAATGAGGGGATGAATACATAAATATGGTAGATCCTTACAGATGAATTCCAGGAAGCAGTGAAATTAAAAAATATACTATATTCATAAAGATTCATTATAAAAATTTAAAAACCAAGCAAAATCAACCAATACATTATTTAAGGATAAACAGATACATGATAAAACTAAAAAGCATAAGAAAGCAATGATAACAACAAAAAGCCTACTTTCTACCTGGGCAGATGGCTCAGTCACACATACTGGATAGCAAGTGAAGGATTGGAGTGAATGAGGGTTCATGAACTTCAAAGGTGTTGCCAATATCTGATTTCTTAAATCTACGGGTAGTTGTGAAAGTGTCCATTTTACTCTTTTTCTTTAGACCTTATGTACATGTTATAAATATGTATGTGTAAATATGTATTTTGTTTGCAGTTTTTTGTTAAAGAATAAAAACATTGAACATGACAGAAAACTTTGTTAGAATCAGTTTGAGCAAAGTATTCATTTCTTTTTAGCCTGCAGCGGTAGCCCTGTGGCGTCCGATCCTGTCAGATCTCGGAAGCTAAGCAGGGTCGGGCCTGGTTAGTACCTGGATGGGAGACCACCTGGGAACACCAGATGCTGTAGGCTTGGGAGAAGGACCTGGCAACCCCCTCCCAAAAATCAGTCTGCCATTGAAAACCCTATGAACAGCAGAGAAGCACTGACCATAGTGTTTCCCCTGTTGTATGTAGGGTCGCTATGAGTCAGATACCGACTTGATGGCACCTAACAATTCATTTCTTTTAAGGACAGTTTAGCTTTGGAGCTTGACAGACAGCCTTTTTAGACTTGGCTGTGTGATTTAACTTACAGTGTATTGTTAAGATGAAATCAGATCATACTTTTTTAAAAACCATAGTTTATGTAAGTATGTAATACAGGTGATTCATTATTATTAAAATGTTATATTATAACAGTAAATCATTCTTTGAAAGTAAGCAAAAATAGAAACTACAGTCAATCTTTTGGAATGAAATATGTTGTTGTTTTTGTTAGATGACATTGAATCGGGTCCGACTCATAGTGACCGAATGAAACACTCCCCTACACTGTGCCGTGCCAGGCACTATGTCAGCAGTTCTCTGCTATTCATACAGTTTTCAATGGCTGTTTCAGGAGTGAGCTGCCAGATCCTTCTCCCACTTTTGCAGTGCTCGGGATTGAACCCAGGACCTCAGAGTGCGCAGAGCAAGCACTCCAGTATTCTTTAGAAATAAGCAAAAATGGAAACGATAGTCAATCTTTTGGAATGAAATATACTGAGGTTTTATTAAATTACTGCTGCATTATTTACCATATCGCTCCCAAATGTGAGAAGTATGTTTTATCCAAAGGGCTCAAAATAATTGCCCCACATGATCTAAGTTTTCTAGTAGCTCATTTTGCATGGGGCATTTACTAGTTACCTTATATTTTGTCCATCACATCAAGATTGAATACGAATCAATGCTATGGGTCTTCAGACAACAGGTATTGAAGATCTTACTCAGAGGCAGGCAGGAAACAACTCCTCCAGAGGTCAGGGTTGCATGTGGGCACACCATCTGCATGACTTCATTTGATAAAGTTATATCAAAGGAATTGCTTTTATAACCCAGAGAAGTGGACTTAGGATAGCTTCCACTAACAAAAGTCAAATCGCTGTATAAAAGAAAGAAATAAAAGGTTACATTGTGACAACTTTTGAACCGAAAAGAGAAGATAGAATTTCCTCCAATCGCAAGGAACCAAGAAAAAATATCACATTTCCTGGCTGCCCACTCAGCTTACCACCCCCTCCCCCAGGTCCCCTTCAGCAACAGAGAAAGAAATCACAGTAGAGAATTACTAACACAGTAAACCAGACTTTCCTTCCCCCAGTGTGATTCAGCCCTACAGCTGGAGGAGGGGAGGGGTAGGTAGCAAGTTCTTTAACTCTGAGCACTCTGGACTGGCTTTCAGTATTAGACATCTGGAGTTTTTGAAAATTAACACTGGAACAAAAGTGACTATCATACTCCATGCCCCCTTCACCTGTCCTTGGTTAAAACTTTATTTTAGGTTTCTTTGGGGCTACTTTAAAAAAAAAAAAGCTACTAGGAAACACTATCTAGAAATGCAGAAATCAAATCAATCCTCAAGTAGGTGATAGAAATTACCACTGTCTGTGATTGATTTTGCTACAAACTGAAGGCAAAATGTGTTTTGCCATAAGTGAAGAGCCTTAGGCTCTGTAACTAGCCTCCTTCTCTTTCCAGCCTATCTACTTAATCATGCATGACTGCAGCAGGTGATGCAATAGTTTCAGTGTAACTGGCTTATCTAGGTGAGGGATGACAAAACCTGTGTAGCTGAGGAGCTAGACACTGGCAATGCAGCCCCTTGGGGATAAGAATCGCAAAGACAGTTTTTCCGCTGGACTTGTAGGGGTATCTGTGGTGCCTGAACTCCCTGGGAGGTGCCTCCCAGTAATCTATAGACCAGGTAGGAACTTCACAGCGCTAGGCTGCCTTATCTTCCTGTCAACATTTCTGACCTAAGACTCTAATAACAAAATCAATTTCCAGTCCTCTCACCTGTCTACCGGATTTTCAAACTGGAAAACCTTACCTAGAACAATCTCCGCATCTCCAGGAAATCTTGTCGACTGTGAGTGGGACTGAGAATGATGACAGGCCCTACTGACTCTCATTTTTTGTCCCCTGCTGACCTCAGGATGATGTCGGTTGAGGACACACTTCTATTGGGTGAAGTTCGCACTAATGGGCAGTGTGAACTCTCCTAGACCACCAGAGGAGAACCAACACTTTTGCTAAAACTTCACATGGCTCCCTCACCTGGAGAGGGTGAATTATCGTACCAAGGATGTTGTTATTGTTAAGTGCCAGCGAGTCGTGTCCGACTCCTAGCGACTCTCATAGGGTTTTCAATGGCTGACTGTTTCGAGATTGGCTGGGAAGTGGATTACCACGTCCTTCTCCCATTTTTGTGGTGCTGGGAATCAAACCCAGGACCTCAGAGATTGCAGATCAGCACTCTACCAACTGAGCTAAATCACAGCCCCTGTGCAAATGATACAACTGTCAAAATAGCTACCTGGGATGGTTATCTATCCCAAGAGAAAAAGAGGGAATCCTCAAAGTGAAACTCTGGGAAGTTCACTATTACCATTCTCCAGTACATGATAGCCTACAGCTGTACCACCCTGATATCAGATCTCATCAGATCCCAGAAGCTAAGTAGGGTCGGACCTGGTTAGTACTTGGATGGGAGACCTCCTGGGAACACCAGGTGCTGTAGGGTTGGGAGAAGGATCCATCAACCCACTCTCCCAAAACAATCAGTCATTGCAAACCCTATGAATAGCAGAGAAGCACTGATAAGAGTGCTGAGCATGGCAGTGTTGGAGATGTTTCATCTGCTGTACATAGGGTGGTTATGAGTGAGATTCGACAGCACCTAACAACAATAACAAAACAAGAAGAAGTACATGATAAAACATTCTAGAGGGTGCCACAAAGCTTGTCATTCCCAAAAGGAATAAGGAGCCCCCAATGTGAGTTGAAATTGAAAGGTATGTGGATCTCCTCTTGTGAGAAGAGTCTGGCACCCAGAACAGTACTGTGAAATCATTTCACCTCCTTTTCATCTCTTTTGTGAACCTTCTCCATTGGATTTTGACATGACAAATCAATGTGATCCTATCCATGGAATGCATTTTACAGAAGCTCCGGATAAAGTACTTGAATCTAGACTCTATTTTCTAGTTACAAGTACGTTCCTGTTGTTAAAAAAGAAAACTGACTGTGACTTTTTCTTAAAATGCTAACATTTACTTTAAGAAGAAAATGGTAAGATTTAACTTTGGTACATTTGATTCTTCCACACAGCCTTCTTGGGAACTTGGACTGAGGAAACAGAGGCAAGAGGATTGCCAGTTCAAGGCGAAAGGCAGCCTGCACAATTTAGAGAGACCCTGACTCAAAATAAAAAAATAAAAAATAAATGGGATTGGAGTGCAACTCAGTGGTAGAGCACTTGTAAAGTATATGGGATGCCCTGGGTTCAACTCCCAAGTACTTCACCAAAAAACAACAAAAAATGTGCTGAACTGTGCTGGGTGCGGTGGCACATGCCTATAATCCCAGCAACTTGGGAGGCAGAGGCAGCAAGATTCCAAGTTCGAGACCAGAGGCAGTCTGCGTAATTTAGTGAGACCCTGTCTCAAAAAGTAAGAAAGAAAAAAGGGCTGGGGGTGTCACTCAGTGGTACAGCACTTGCAAAGCAAGTGAACCAGGCCTTGGATTCAACCTCCAGTACCACAAAAAAAAAAAAAAAAAAAAAAAAAAAAAAGTGCTGAACTTTGTTGCTATTTATAACTTCAATGCCTTTTATGGAGAATATATGCTGGTAAAAGAAGGTACTTTTATCTTTATTTTGTTGGAAAACATGATGAAGTCTAGTGTTAGGATTTTGGAGGAGGGATTAGAACGTAGTTGTAATGTTTACAAATTGTTTATGATAGCATATTTGGTTTTGTTTAAGAAATTCTTTTCTATCCTCAACTCAGAAAAATACCTACATTTTCTTCTGAAAGATTTAAAATTTTGTTTTTGACGTATAAATTCTTTACCTTGAATTGATTTTTGAGTATGATGTGAGCTAGGTTTCCAATTCAATTTTATCTATACTTATAACCAGTTTTCCAACTCCATTTAAAGATTCTTTCCTTTCCCTACTGCTCAGCTATGTCATCCCATCATGTGACAAATTTCCATGTATCTGTGTGTCACATAAAGCCTTACTTGATCTCACTGGTGACCAAGAAATGCAAGTCATGACTACTGTGATATCAATTTACAACCATTTAATTGGCTTCTGTATTCTGTTCCATTGAAAATTTCTCTATCCCTGTGGCAATACTAACTTTTACTAGTTACTATAAATTGTTTTAGGATAAAATCAGCTTGCTTTTAGTATAGTGTCTTTCTGCTCACAGTTAGATTTGGCTTTCTAATAGTTTGTTTCTTATTCATGTGCCTATATTGATGGCTAAATTAGGCTTGTAATTTTCCTTTCTAATTTTATTCTCTAATTTCATTTTTATTTTAATTTGTACTTGTTTGTTTCTTTGTGTATTATTTTTGGTGCTGGAGATCAAACTCAGGGCCTGTCACATGCTAAACAAGTGCTCTACCACTCACTTACACCCTAGCCCTCTTGTCTAATTTTAATAACAAGGTCATCCTGAATTCATAGAACGAGCTGTGGGTGTTCCTTATTTCTCTATGGATTATAGAGTTAATATGAAGAATAGGTCTTAAGAAAACCTTCTTTCTTAAGAATTATAAAAGGAATACACACCCCTACCAGAAATTGTAAAAACACTCAATGTCTTAAAGAAAAATTGGAGATTACTTACGGCATTACCATTCAGAAAGTATTGTGAAGTATATTTTGGTATATTTCCTTCTAGAAGTTTTTGTCAATCTTTGTAAGATGTGTCCAGTTTACTTTTTATCTATCTCTCTGTTTATCTATACACATACACATACATGCATACACACAAGATTCTGATAATAACAAATACTATTTTACCTACTCTTCATTAGCATTCCTCATGCCATTAAATATTCCTCAAAAGCATGAGTTTTTGTACTCACACACTAAGCTGATTGTTGAAATAAACCCATATTAAATTTTCTTTGGAACTGGGTGAGGGGGTGCATGCGGAGGTGGGAGGATTGCAAGTTCGAGGGCAGAGGCAGCCTGTGTGGCTTGAGACACAGTCTGAAGATAAAATCTGAAACAGGGGCTGTGGGTGCAGCTCAGTGGTAGAGCACTTAGAAAGCAAGCACAAGACCCTGGATTCAAACCCCAAGTACTGCAAAAAGAATAAATAAATAAATAAATAAATACAAACAAACAAATAAAAATACATAAATACATAAAATAAAATAAAATTCTCCTTTGGATAGATTTTAATTTTTTTCTAATAAATAGTTAATATTTAAAAACTTGAAATAATAATATGTTAATACATATCTGCATTTCCTGTTAAGCTCCAGGTGCCTGTCACCTTCATTCTTAACTCCATCTTGGTCCTGATCCAGCTGGTATGACCAAGCCTAGAGTTATATCAGCTGCCTAACCCTCAATTAGGCACAATCTTGAAATTATGTTGGCTCCAAGGCCATGATATCTTTGAGCCCACTGAGCTGCATCCTTTCTCTCCTCCTGGTCTACAGTAACTGGGCAGCTTGACCTGATAAACCCTGAAAGTCCCTAGATGGGCTTAAAGCCAGGTCATGAATGGTACTCAGCTGCTCTGGGGTCTTGACAATGTGATTTCTGATTGCCAAATATTCATTTACTTACTTTGCTAGTCAGTAAGCCAATTCAATAAAAGTATATTGATTGTTTACTCTATGTCCACCTATTGGGGCAGAGCAGGGGGTTACTGCTTTAACTTTGATGTGAAGCTGAAATATCTTTTCAAAGAGACCCCAATCAGCCCTCGTGTCGGGGTTTTGGCTCTAGCCTGGCTAAAGTTAGGGCCAAACCCTCAACATAATAACGTGGCCGATGTTGGGAAAGAAGGACCTCGGGAGACCTTCAGATGGTTGGAGAAGGACAGGGAAGGTTTATTGGGGTGCTCCCCTTATGGAGAGCAAGGAGCAAGAAGCCCCTATAAAGCAAGGCTCTATCCCCTTAAGTGCTGGCTCTAGGCCTGCAGCATGGAATGCTGCAGGCTAAGTGCTGGTACAGCTCAGCCTTAAAGGCACAGCCACAGCTGCTGATGTTTAGTTGAGGTCCGATGGTCTTGACTCTCACGGCTTGCCTTCTTTACCCCCCTCCTTCCCAAGGATGGGAGGAGTTGGGAGGCTCTTCGTGGCTTGCTAGATGCCTTCTGCTCTTCGGGGCCCCTGGGCTTGAACTCGCCGGCTTGCTAGATGGTCTTGCTGGAGTAGGGAGCGCTGGTCTAGGTGATGAGGTTCAGGAGATGGTCAGAGAGGTGAGGATCAAAGGATCGGTGGTGCTACAGGGATGGATATGGGGTCCAGGAGCCCTGCTTTTATAGGGTCCTGGAGGGGTCACATGGTAGGGTTCAGCCAATCAGGGCACACAGCTGGCAGGTACAGTGGGCAAACTGACATAACTGCCAAGTGGAGACAGTTATTACCTGCAAGGTGGTGAGGGGAGCCAAGCAAAATTAAGGTGGTTAGGGCTGGTCAAGCTGGCCGGGGGCCATCTTTGCTCACTCGATGGGAGGGGCTGTTTTGAGTGAGTAAGATGAGCCCTGGGGGTCAACTAGGGGTCAGCCCCTCAAGCTGTTATGAGGGACCCTAGCTGGGAAATATAATTTTAAAAATCCCCAACACCCTCCCAAATGCCTGATTCTGAGAATCAGTATTACTTGGGTGGTCCTGTTCAGTCTCAAATTGGCTCTCTTGCACCGATGCCACATCAGGCTTACTATATTTTTTTGATGTTGTGACTGGAACACTGAGCCATCCATCTTTGGTCTCAGCTGTATAGCCTGGTTAGTCTCATTAATTCTGGTTTCTTGTCTTATCCTTGTGCCCCCATGGCAAATTTTGTTAAGTTCTGGCCTTTATAACTTTTATAGTTCACAAAAATATCTTTATGTATATTTTCCCTTTCTAATTTTGAATCTTAAAACAATTCTGGGAAGTACTAGGGAAGGCTTTCTAAATTTCTGTCGCATGCAAGAGGAAATTGACTTCAAGATGTCTAATGATGTTGGTTTACATAGTTAAATGGCCTCTTTAATTCAGACCTCATCTCTTATATCAGTGTTCTTTCCATGTGAAGGAGGTTGAAGTGCAGCTAACTTCCCCTTTGAGAAGATCTTACGGTTCATTTCAGGAAGGAATCATGTTGCCACTGTAAAGGATTAAAGGGTCAGGACTTCCAGGACAATATTTTAACCTTACGATAATCATTCAAAAGGTCTAAGTATGAGATACTCTGCAGTTAGTAGGATAAAAGCCATGGAATGTGAAGGAATGTGTTCATTGGCACCATCTGCAAGAGCTCTCCCAAACTTTCCTTTCTAGATTGAACTTAGTGGGTGGTCTATTAAAAACAAGTCTGGTGGGCAGTGACAGCTCAGAGTTCAAGGACCTAGACTTCCATTGAAGTTCTTGTCCCTGGAATCCATTGAAGTCCTTGTCCCTAGGTCTGGAGTGTTTCATGGGCCCAAAGTTAGATGGGCATTTAAAAAGATCCCACTGGCTGTGCTATAGAGGATTGTTTGTAGTGGTTAGGACTGCAACTAAGACGACCAGCTATGCCATTGTGGGGAGGTCCACGTGAGGAGTAATTTGGCTGATGGGCATGGTGTACTGAGTAGATGACAGGTTTTAGAAGTTCTGCATGAACAGACTATAACACTTCCTCTCTTTGTTTTTGAAAATTAAAATGTTTTTTATTTAAAAATTTTCTAGCCATTTAATTTTCATTTTTATTAAATAATATTTTATAGTATAATCTACTTGTGTAATGGTTTGGAACATATGCTTACTGTATTGTTTTAATATTTATTTGCAAATTTCCACGGCAGTATACTCTTTAATGTATCAAATGTGTTTACTCATATATGGAATCCCAGCTTGTTATTTAAAAAGAATACAAAATCCATCTAGTACTGTGGCATATGCCTATAATCCCAGCGATTTGGGAGGCTGAGGTAGGAGGATCACAAGTTTGAGGCCAGAAGCAGCCTGTACAACTTGGCAACACCCTGTGTCAAAATTAAAAGTTAAAAAAGGGATTGGGGGTGTGGCTCAGAAGTAGAGTACTTGCCAAGCATGCACAAGGCCCTGGGTTCAACCTTCAAGTACTGAAAAAAAATTTCTTAAAAACAAAAGAAGCACAAAGTTGGTCTAAGCAACATGTTTCTAACCTCAATGGTTAAATAACTACTGCACCTTTTACAGATCCATTTTACAAACCCTGATGAGGGACCTGTGCAGCTTGTGGTGGGCCAATAAGATCAACACTTCTGTGGAACCATAGCCTTTGTGTTAATAATTTTCTCTTCTCTTGGGATTCTTTTCACTGTGAAAAAGATATCGTTTAGCCCATTTTTAATACCTATTTACTAAGTATGAGACTAGGGTTTAGCTCAGTTGGTAGAGTGCTGCTCTGTGCTCTCTGAGGCCCTGGATTCAATCCCCAGCACTGCAAAAGTGGGAGAAGGACATGACAATCCACTCCTGAAGCAATCCTGAAACAATCAGCCATTGAAGACCCTATGAATAGCAGAGAAGCACTGACATAGTGCTGGGCATAGCAAAGTGTTGGGGAGTGTTTTGTGCTGTTGTACATAGGGTCTGTATGAATAGGAGTCGACTTAACAGCACCTAACAATAGCAACATTTACTAAATATATTATTATTATATTATTTATCAGTATCTTCCCAAAGAATTTTACTTCGCATGTTGTTTATGGGTATGGGAAAGCTGGAGGTTTCCGATGCAAATAATAATGTCGATCTCCTATTTTGAAAACATTCTCCACTTTAAATATGTTGTATTAAGTAAAAAGTAGCTGCAGATATGAGGTAGCAAACATCATACTTTGAAAACTGAAGAATGGATAGCTACTCAAGTGACACTTGTTTTTACTTTGACGTATCTACTTTGAAGACCTTAAATTTGTTAATATCTTTATATCTTCTAGAAGGGACATTATTACCTCTGGGCCTTTACCTAATCATTTTAAATCTAGTCTATTTAAATCTTCTACACTTAAGTGGAAGAAATTTAAAGTTTAAGTTTTCTAAAGTTTGTTTACTGAAGATGATCACCAGAAATGTGAAGTGCTGTTGTTGTTGGTGGTGTTAGGTGCTGTCGAGTTGGTGTCTGACTCATAGCAACCCTGTGTACAACAGATGAAACAGTATTGTTAGCGCTTCTCTGCTGTTCATAGGGTTTTCAATGGCAGATGATTTTTTGGGAGTGGGTTGCCAGGTCCTTCTCCCAAGCCTTTGACATCTGGTGTTCCCAGGCGGTCTTCCATCCAAGTACTACCCAGGCCCGACCCTGCTTAGCTTCCAATATCTGACAGGATCGGATGGCACAGGGGTAGGGCTGCAGGCATGTGAAGTGCTAGTTACTTCCTATTTTCTGACTCATTATTCTACTGGAAAAATCTATAAAACTGAAGTTTGCGGAGAAGCTTTATATCTTTGTGAAACTACTTTAATATTCAACTAGCATGCTAATTGGTTTCACCTTCATTATGGGTTACCATAGCGGGTATGTGTGTGTGTGTGGAATATCCTGGTCTGGAGGATGTCAGGGGCAAGTCCTAGATTGTGGTGTGGCTCGCCTAAATCTGAGCAGAATTTTAATGAATCATAGGGCTGGAAAATGTTTAAAATACCCAGATAAACAGAGGAGTACTGTGCTAAAGTTGGGGGTGAGTGAGTGGGACAGTGCAAGAGATATTTATTCTACTTCTTTCCTCAGTATTTCAGGGCTCCTGATTTCTTATATCAGGAAATGCATGCTTGTGTTTGTCACGTTTCCTCATGCTGAATACCACATCCCCTCTTGCTTTGATTCCTGTGTACACTGAGAATTGCAGGACGTCCTTCTTAATATAATAAAATATTATCACAATATTCAAAACTGTTCATGTCGAATCTCATTCTAACAAACTCTAAGGATTTGTCAAATTACTGACTTTCACTCAAGTTTAGAAGAGTGAGTGGTGTGGATGTGAGCTTTCACTCTGGGAGTTAAATAATAAAGCAGCTCAGATATGCATATCTCCAGAAGGGACAGGCAGTGGCTTAATTTCAGGTGTTGAAAGGATTAGAGGAAAGTGGGCCACTCAAGAAGGCGGGGGTGGTGATGCAAGCACAGCCAGGGTCTCAAAGGCCAGCATGGTCCAATATAGGGCATATTATGGGATAGCCCCAAGGGATAGAGAGGAGGCTTGGTTTGGATTGGGGCCTATGTAGCCCACCTGGAGGTCTGATCCACGTCCCTCCAAACACATATGCAGAGAAAATACCTGTAGGACTCTTGCTGAGTAAGGAACAAAGATTTGACCAGCTGGGAACCCGGAGAAGAGAAATATCCCAATCTGCAGAAGGATGCACTCCTCACAGAGTCTGCCACTGGCTCCCCTCTGTCTGATTCCAGGCTCCTCAGGCATCCTGATAATAAGGATCCTGATAACAAGGATTTTTTCTTAAAAATCATCTATCTCTTGGTAATGCTATTTCAAATTCTGTGTTCGTTTACTGTAATCTTTGATGTTAATAGCTGCCAGAGCAGAAAAAGATGTCTCAAGAAGATAGAAAAAATAGAACATGGACAAAAACAATAGTTGAGGTGGTTCTTGTTGTTAGGTGCTGTTGAGTTGGTGTCCAACTCATAACAAACCCATATACAACAGATGAAACATTATTGTCAGTGCTTCTCTGTTATTCATAGGGTTTTCAATGGCTCATTGTTTTTTGGGAGTCGGTTGCGGGTCTGTCTCCCAAGCCTATAGCACCTGGTGTTCCTAGGTGGTTTCCCATCCAAGAACTAAGCAGGCTCAACCCTGCTTAGCTTCCAAGATCTGATGGGATCAGATGCCACAGTGCTATAGCTGCAGACCAGAAACAATAGTAGATGTATGAAAAAAATTGGCTGTGCCTCCTAATTCATGATTGTTGTTGTTGTTAGGTGCTGTCGAGTCGGTATCCAATTCATAGCAACCCTCATAGGGTTTTCAATGGCTGACTATTTTGGGATTGCCTTGGGAGTGGACTTTCAGGCCCTTCTCCCATTTTTGTGGTGCTGGGAATTGAACTCGGGACCTCAGAGACTGCAAGGCAGTGCTTTACCAATTGAGCTAAATCCCAGCCCCAATTCATGATTAATTACATTTAATTTCCAGTTATCAACGATTTAAAAGTTTTTGATGAAACTCAGCTACTAAATTCCTATCTTCTTTGATGTCAGTTGAGAAGGTGTAAACCTTTGAAACTCTTCATTTGGGTAATTTTTAAAAAGATTCGAAAATTTGGTTCCCAAGTTTAAATGTGCAAATAAGAGAGTCTGTAAGTGACACAGATACATTGCATCTGAATGAATGAGTGAAGGGGCCACTGGCACCCCCTGAGATGAGCCACTCATACAGTTACTTCTGGACTGCTTGGATGACAATGACCCACTGATGCTGACAAAAGGAGAGCCCCACTCTTAATTCACATGACAAATCTTAGCAGGATGTGATTTATGTCGTGTTTTCTTTTTCTTTTGCAGTACTCAGGGGTTGAACCCAGGGCCTTATGCATGCTAGACAAATGATCTAACACTGAGCTGCACCATAGCCCCCTTTTTATTTTTTATTTTGAGACAGGGTCTCAGTAAGTTATGCAGGCTGTCTCTGGCCTCAAGTTCACCATCTTCCTGTCTCTACCTCCCGAGTTACTGGGATTTACAGGTGTTGGCCCCAGTGCCTGACTCATACTCTTTCAGATTAAAAGAAAATAAACTCAGAAGTTGCTTATTTTCTTCCTGCACTGTCAGATGGTAGGCGCACTGCTTTGGGCTTTGGGCGCCTGAAGCCATCAGGCAGCCTAAGCTAGAGGAAAAGCGTGACAAGATCCATGTAAAGATACAACCAGAGTGGGCTGCAAGCAAGAAGATAGAAAGAGGCCAGGGGTCAAGCTGGAGTCACAGAGGACAGAGGCAGGCCTGGACATGAGAGACATTTTGGAGGTCCACTCCACAGGAGCTTGGATGTGGGAGTGAGGGGAAAGCTAGAGGCAGCCAGCAAGATGATAATGCTCTTCTCTGAGCAGGGAAAGAAGAAGTGGACATAAAATATCAAGAACTCCATTTTGAACAGGATTCTAAGCATCACCCATGTGTAGTATAAAGGGAACATTTGGCAGCAACAGGAGTGAAACATTGGGGAAACTGAGGCAAAGCCTGTTCTTTCCAAGCTTTAGTTTTCAGTTGTCTAGTCCCCAGATGGGGCTGGGATTTAGCTCAGTTAGTAGAGCACTGCTCTGCAGTCTCTGAGGTCCTGAGTTTGATTCCCAGCATTGCACCCAAAAAATGGGGGAAGGACGTGGTAATCAACTCCCGACGCAATCCCGGAACAATCAGCTATTGAAAACCCTATAAGGGTCCCTATGAGTCAGACACAAGTAACAACAATCCGGCCTTTTTGGAAAGTCATCAATTTCTGTAGATGCTGAAAAAAAGTGCTGGGACTCAGTTTGGGGGAAGATATATACATATTGCAACATGAAATTGTGAGCCACACAGCTCCCAGAGTTCTACCTACTGCAGGTCAGATCCCTGCTCTAGGTGGCCCCCCTAGTGCCTTCTAAGCCTGTGCATTTCCTCTATGTACCATTCTTCTGAGTCAGAGATAATTTTCTAATTATAAGTCACTTCCCATTTTAGAAATCCTGATGACTTATGGTCAAATGCACATAAGTGCATCATGCTGACTGAAGTATTGTACTTTTTGATGCTGAGTGAGAGATGCGTGGAAGAATGGAGAAAAAGAGAAAAAGGGCCATTGGTAGGCTTTGTGATTCATCTGGGCAAGGGTTTATATGGCTCTGATTGGGTTGGATGCAATGGGACAAGCACAGCCTTGTCATTTGTTGGGGTCTGCTCCTGCCCAGTAAAAGACCACAGAGCTTCTCCTCAACACCAGTTTGCTCAGGGACACTCGGGAGTGGTCAAGGGAGCGGTCAAGAGCTGGTCAGTGGTGCCAAGAAGGACCTTGGGAGCCTTCCACAACAAACGGGAATTTTATTAAGTTACTTCCTTGCAGGACAGCCTAAAGGATTACAGCTCTCTAGCCAGCAGCATGGGTTACTGTTGCTATGATGGAATTGCAGCTCTGTATCACAGTGTCAAACAGCTCTGATGTCTTCACTGGCGGCACTAATGTTCCGATGATGTTGCCTCTTGCCAGTCATCTTCTCCTCTCACCTCCTCCCTGGGGCAAGGGGATTGAGAGCTCTTCTGGGCTTGCTCGAGGTCTTCTTTATTAACTCTTGGAGTCTTGACTCTCGGTGGCTTGATTGAAGGTCTTCGTGAAGTCAGGCATGGGGGGCTGACGATCAGGATCCAGGTGGTCGGGAAGGAAGAGATGAAAGAACCTTTGGGGTAGTCGGTGGTCTGTTTATATACACTCTAGGTGGGGGTGTGGGATAGGGCGTAACCAATCATAGAGCTGCTCATGCTGGGAGGGGCAGCTCTCCATGAGGGGGTTTGGAAAAGTGCACTTACAATTGGTGGGTTAAGTGTGGGCTGGACCAATCATTAAGCTTCCCTTAGTAACCAATAGGGTGGCTCTGGGCAACCAATCGGGTTGAATGAGGCCACACCAGAGCTGGGCTGTTTGGGGGCCATCTTGGATCACTCGATGGGAGGGACAGGAGTAAAGTAGGTGAAGGGTGAACTGGGACTTGGGTAGCCATATTGGTTCTTAGGGAGTCAAATAGGTCCGAGTCCATTTTCCTGAGTTAAGGGTGACCAGAGGTGTGTGTAGGGTGGGACAGGGCAGGAACTAAGCAGGATCTGGGGAGGGCTCAGACCTGGGCCCAGACCAAGCAAGGCTCAGCCCTAGCACCCTCCTGGTCCAACCTGGGTGTATCCAGATAATTCCCTAGAGTCATTGAGCCAGGAAAGTTCAATAACCCCACAAGGGAGTAATGAGCCAAATCCAGACTGTGGGATATGATGACAAATTGATGACATGAAAAATTAAAAGGGAATAATAGAGAATAAAAAAGCCTTATGAAAAATGATGAAAACCAATAAGACTTTGTCTTATTTAGTGAACAGTCTGAGAAATTAGAATATAGTAATGTAATCCATAATGATATACTGTATTTTGGTCAATGACGGGCCTCATATACTGTTATTCCTTCAGATTATATCACCTAGTGATGTTGTAGGTATCTAAGTTTGTATAACTCTATGACATTCACACAATAATGAAATCAAATAACGATGCATTTCTCATAACATACCTCTGACATTAAATGATGCATGGCTGCATCTCCTTGGGATCTGGACCATATTAAAGAGTAAAATAATTTAGCTAGGTGATATAAAAGTGGTTGTATAAATAGTGCAGCAAATCAACCAACCAATCGATAGATGAAACAAATTTGTTAAAATGTTGATAATGGGAGTTCATTGAATTACATTTTACTTTTTTATATATTACAATATTCCCCAAGTCAAAAAAATTTAAAAAAATTTTAGATGGTATGATTCTGAAATCTGACTAATCATCAGAATCACCTAGAAAACTTAATAAAATAGATTTCAGGAGCTGTGCAGTGCTCCTGAATCATCTTCCCCATAAGTACATTTGTACTGGGTGAGTGGGGGGACAAAAGGTTTGCAGGTGGAAGAATGTTACTATATATATGATATAGATACTGGTTGTTGTTAGGTGCCGTCAAGTTGTGTCCCACTCATAGAGACCCTCATAGGGTTTTCAGTGGCTGATTGTTTCGGGATTGCCTCAGGAGTGGATTGCCACGTCCTTCTCCCATTTTTGCAGTGCTGGTAATTGAACTCGGAACCTCAGAGATGCAGAGCAGCGCTCTACCAACTGAGCTAAATCCCAGCCCAGTCTGTGTACTAGGGGTACTAAACAATGTATACACATTTTAAGAGATGTTATCTATGTATTACTTTTTGAAGTTGAATTTAATTACAGTAGCAATGTGTAGTATGCTGTTTGCTCAAAAGATGGCTTTAATCAAATGAATGCTAACACCACCATGCGACAGGTAGGACAAAGAAAATGGTGGAAGAGTGGTTCTCATTTAAGGAGTGCAAGATTATTTTGAAGTAGTATTTGAAATTCAAAAACATTGTGCAAATACAATGACAATGGAAACATGGGTATGTGGTGGAACTTCCAGAACGCTCAACAATTACACACATTCGTGAGACACATGGCGCTGTGTGTGACGTGCACAAGGAAAGACCCAGGAAGCCTTGCACAGAAACAAGTTCTGCTTCTTCTGACCACCTCTTATAATTGCAGAAGCCAAACATGACTTGTATTCATCTTTTGCTTTCGGTACATATCAGGTATCCACCCTGGCATGTGATCTCATCTGATCTTGGAAGCTAAGCCAGGGTCAGGCCTGGTTAGTCCTTGGATGGGAGACTGCCTGGGAATACCAGGTACTGCAGCCTAGGGAGACGGACTCAGCAGCCCACTCTTGAAATAATTAGCCATTGAAAACCCTATGAATAGCACAGAAGCACTGAGTATAGAACCCAGCATGGCACAGTGTAGGGGAACATTTTGTTCTGTTGTACATAGGGTCGTTATGAGTCGTTCATGACCCGATGACACCTAACAACAAACAATAGCATCACAATTTTAATAGTTTTTTCCTTTCTTAAAATGTGTATGTTTTTTGGTACCCTCTGTATGTTTGATTTTTGTCTGTGATTCCTGGCTCATAACTCCTTGCCCAAACCAGGTCAAAGAAAATAGAATTTCCTTTCCCAACGGTGGGTCATAGAAACTAAAAGTATAATCTTCCCAACTTTCTGCCTTTGAGGGGCCATAAAGAAATTCTCTGACTGCTGAGCACTGTTGCACTTGTCTGTAATCTCAATAACTTGAGAGGTGGAGGCAGAAGGATAGAGGATCGTGAGTTTGAGCCCAGAGGGAGCAAGCATAACTTAGTGATATCTTGTCTCAAAATAAAAAATGAAGGGGCTAGAGGTTAAAATGCTTGCCTAGTATATGCAGGCTGGGATTTAGTTCAGTTGGTAGAGCACTGCGCTGCAGTCTCTGAGGTCCGGAGTTCGATTCCCAGCACCGCAAAAATGGGAGAAGGGCCTGGCAATCCACTCCCAAGGCAATCCCGAAACAGCCACTGAAAACCCTGTGAGGGTCGCTATGAGTAGGACACTGACTCAACTCGACGGCAAGTATACGCAAGTCCCTGAGTTCAACCCCCTAGTACTGAAAAAAATAAAACTAAAAAATAATAATTCTCTGATCTACATTGTCTTATAGATCACAAGACAGAAGGGATCAGAAGGGATCTTGGCCCCATGCCCTCAAAGAAAGAATGCTGTGCAGAGGTCAAAGCCAATCTGGACAGACTTTGCTGGGTCTCTCCACCCAGTCAATTAGCGTTGGACCAGATCCTTTTTGTCTAATCCCAGGCCTAGGTGATTATCCATGCTTCAGTCAGGTCTATGCAATGAATCTCTATAAAATCCCCAAAGGACAGGGTTCAAAGCTTTTCCAGGTAGCTAGACACATAGAGGTCCCTAGAGGGCAGTGTGCCCACAGAGGGCAGAGAAGCTCCGTGACCTTTTGTTTGTATCTGGCTGTCTGCATCTCTTCATCTGTGTCCTTTGTAATAAAAATTTCCATGATAGTAAGGCAACAAATGTGCTTCCTGAGGTCTATGAGCTGCTCAAGCAAATTAATCGAACTAGAGGTTATAAAAATCTGTTTATATTTGGTTGGTTAGAAGCACAGATAAAAACAACCTAGGGCTTATGATTGGCAACTAAAGTATGTTTGGGGAGTTGGTCTTGAGGAGTGAGCCTTTGGTGTGTGTGGTTTGACGCCATCTCCAGGTGGACACTCCAGGACTGAATTGAGTTAGAGGACACTCAGGTCCCACTCAGCTTCTTTGCTATGCCCATTGGGTCTGTGTCTTCACTGTCAGGACTGTGAGCTGCAGAATTAGTTGCATGCTTACTTGCTGGTAGGCAGAGATTCTCACCCCTTTTGGGACTACAGGAATCTGTATTGGCTGTTATGGTGTGATAGCTATGACAGTTTGTCATTTCAGTGAGTTTGTCATTCCCCAGTTGTGGTGGCCTTCACAGTCAAGCCACTACTTCTGCCCTGTCAAGCCCAGGCAATCTTACAACAGTTTTCCTTCTTTCCTGCCGATTTCTTTCTTCCTTGTCTCTCTCTTCCCTGGTTTTCTTTTTGTCTACTTCCTGAAGGCTTAGTGCAGGAGCCTCCAGGAAGAACAGGGACCTCAAATCTCATCTGAGCACATGTGGGTGGCCATTTCCCACTCCCATGGAGTCTGTATCCTCACTGTTAAACCCAAGGCCTGTGCTTAAGTATAAGCCTTACCCTCATGTATATATAAGCCTTACCCTCATGTATAGACTATTTTTTAAAAACTGCCTTACTTTCTCTGGGTAAGAGATGCACCCATGGCCCAGTAACATATCAAAGTGGTGTGTGGGAAACACAGTCTTCATATTTAAATCTATCTTCTTCCAGCATTTATCAAAAGAAAACATCAAAATTTGTTCTTAAATAATTTATTTTTTAACATTAACTCTTGTGAAGTTACATTTCTGTAGGAAAACTTGGAGAAATCCAACAAAGGTAGAAAGCATTCTATGAGAGACAACTAAACGTGCAAATGTCAAATACTTTCTATAAGTATAAATAATCAATTTTTCACATTAAGAATGAAAATATTGACAGACACAAAATATTAAGCTATCAACTCTGAAAGAACTAGATGGAGATGTTGAAGTTTAGTTGAGATATTTGGGAAGAAATGAGAAAGGTTTATGTCCTGGAAAAAGACATGTCAGATAACATGAGGAAAGGCTATAGAGTTAGAGATCACAAATACCTTCAGGTCCTAGGGTCAGACCCAAAAATATGGCTGCCTTTACCTCTGGGGAAAATGCGTTCTCCTCCTTTTCCCCTGGGGCAAGCATGACACTAATACAAAGCACACAAACTGCAGGCCCATGACAGAAGGAAATTTCCTCCTCCTCACAGTTACTGGGTTTTTTTTTTCCAAGGCTGGGGTGTTACTGGACACAAGCTCCCCACCCAGCATCCCAAGTCACAGCATTAACACAGCAAGTAAAACTTTCATGAAAGGCCACACTTCCCTGCGCTCCTTCTCCAATCTTGCCCAAGCTCCTTCCCTATATTCTCTCGAAGGAGGTAGCACACTCAGAAACATCTAGAGAACACAGAGAAAGTTATGGTCTGGGGGGAGTTTCAGAGGAAGAAGCATGAGATTTTATTGAACTTATTCTTAAAGCAATGCCTTCTTTCCTGGGGAAGCAAGGAGCAAAGCGTATGTAAGAGGCTGCCTTCCCCGCTGTGGTGAGGAGATCGCTACGTTCCAGCACATGACCCGAAACAAATGTTATCCCCAAAAGGCAGTGCAGCAGCATTTTCTCCAGAGCAGAAGAAACATCTTCATTTAAATAACTTTGAAGTTTGTAATAAATAAAGTGAATTACACACATGACTCATGAGCTCCCTTTAAGGCGGCAGCGTGTTGAGTTCATGTAATAAGCTGTGTATCTCGGGGATGCCCCAATGACAACCAGAAAATAGGTTATTATTACTCAGTCTTCCTACTTATGACTCTAGGGCAGCATTAAAAAAATCCCTCATACATAATACAAGGGCATATTATATATGTACACACTTTTACACACACCTCAGTCCATGCTAACCTCTTTAGATGTGAAGGCAACGATAACCCACAGTTCCTTATCTTCCCACAGAAATATTCTGATTTTTAAAAGGTGCATCCTGTAAAGAGCAGCATGTTTCATCTCCCATGTCTCAGCAGCCTCAGAATCACAGTCTGTGAGCGGTTCTGCTTTTCTGCAGAACCCAGGAAGGGAACTAGGCGAGTGGGGAAAACCGTGAACTACTGCTGTGGTCTGAATATGTCCTTTTCCCTGAGCTTCTTGCAGAGGACCTCGGCGCGGTGAGGATTCAGCTCCCCATCTCCATGAAACGCTGATGGAGGGCTGTGGGGTGGCTTGGGGTCTCCCAACCCACCTATCTGCGTGTCTTCTCCTGTAGCTGGCAGGATGAAGCAGTCCTGCAGGTGAGGTGCAGTCCTAGCACACAGTCCAAGGCCAAAGCCGCTCAGGCCCTCTTCTTGGGAAGAGAGGAAGAGTACCCCGGGCTGAATCTGACATCAGGCACTGTCAGTCACAAGCGTGGCTCTAAGGCCACCTTGGGGCATTCCTGGTTGCCACGCCTGAGCATCAGGGGCATGATGAGGATCTACCCCTCCCTTCCCTGCTCACAGACCCCTGCAGGGCCCCTGGCCCACGGTCTGCCCTGCCAGTGGCATCCAGGGTTTGGAGTATAGCACCACACTGGCTGGCAGCTGAGGCCCCTCTTGCAGAGCTGGCCCACCCGTTTCTCTTAACCGTACATCTGCTTGAACTGAAAGCACTCATTGCAGTAGCCGTTACACTTGGCATTGCCGAAGTGGTCGCAAGCCGGGGCCCGGCAGCGCTGTTTGGGGGGCTCTTCGGGCGCGGGCTCCCCATGGTGCGCCACGGGGCCCGCTCGCTGGCTGAGGTGCTGGCACTCCATGCAGAGCTCCTCACTGCGGCAGGCCAGGATGTTCTTGCACGAGGCCCGGGCACACTTAGGCCTCGAGATGCCCTGCGTAGTTCGAGCCGTGTCTCTGCGCTGGCTTGCTCTCTGAGCGGAAAGGAGAGAGAGAAGTGTTACTGCCATTTCTCAGTGACAGCAGAGGGAGAGTTCATTTGATAGGGAGAATTCTGCAAAGAGCTTTGTCTACCTGTGCGAGGGAAGAAGGCATAAGCAGTCGAGAAGCCCTGGCTCCCCACCAATGTTTCCTCCCAGTCCCAGCAGAGGCCGACATAGCCACAGGCGTGCCGAGGGCACTGCTCGCTATACCTGACAAGGAGGCCTGCAACTGAGCCCAGCACTCTTCCCTTAGGGTTAATAATTAGTGCTCTTTCTTTTTTTCCCCCAGTACTGGAGGGTTGAACTTTGGACCTCACGTGACCTAGTCAAACTGCTTTATCACTGAGCTGCATCCTCAGTCCCTTACAGGGTCTCGCTAAATTGCTCAGGTGGTCTCTGGCCTTGAATTCGCAAACCTTCTGCCTCCGCCTCCAGAGTGGCAGGGATTACAGGGGGTTGTCATGGTCCAGGCAACTGGCTTAGCACTTTTATTTAGATAGTTCTCCTACTCTTCTGCGCACAATATAGCTATCAACATTTGCTTTTCTGGCATGCCAACAAATGGTGGCACCTGGGATGCTGCGTCTCCTCTCTGCTCAGGACAAAGTATTATTTAAGAAGTCTGCTTTGAAGATGTCTGTGTTTCCACTACAAAGATGTCTCTGATCACCACCTGGCTTTCTGGACCTTTGAAGAGGTTTTATTCTGTGGCTGATTTTATTGGCTTTTCAAAGTAAATTCTAAAGTATAGTTAGGCCATGCAAGTTAACAGCAGTATCTCCAACCTGGGGAGCCACAAGGATGTGGATGTTTTTCCCAGGTTTTTCCAACAGACTTTGCTAAGTAATCCTTTGTCATACAGAGACAGGCCTGGCACAAAGGAAACCCTGCTTGTCACAGTCAGGAGAAACTGCTCCAGCAAGAAGGACCTGACATGCAGATGGGGAAATTCCTTCCAATGTCTCACCAGTTGCTCTTCAGTCCGTTTTGCTTCATGAAATCTCTGGTTCTGTGCTTCGATGAAACACTTCTGACAGTATCCCTCAAACATGGTGCTTCCGAGGGTGCCACATTCCCTGCCCAGGCACGGAACAGCATTCTGGAACCTGGAGGCTGTGGAGGTGGCATTCCCTGAGGCAGCGACAAAATCTGCAAGAGAGTGGATGGTATTCAGGACCATGTTTGGGTCACCAGAGGCATAGAGAGACCAATGTTAAGAGAAAGAAATGGGCTCCCAGTACAGAACAGCCCGAACTATGTACTTGAGACCAGACTTTTATAAATTTAGCAAAATAATAACATTATTACAGATCCTTGGCTTTATAAAGCTCTCACTTTGAACATGGAGCTCTGATCAGTAACAGAACAAATAGCAGACATTAACTGCCCCTCCTTCTTTTGATTAGAGAATCCTCAAACCACAAATGTTTTCTATACTGGCAGCAGAGACTTCCCTGTCTCCTGCAGACTTGGAGTTTCTGTCACATCAAAGTTACAAACATCCAGTTTAAATTCTGTCACATAAATGCCAGACCCCAAAGGATCTTATAAAAATGAATCCCAGAAACTCTACCCATAAGGGATTTTTGGTTGGAGGCACGTGGTCACTAAGATCTGCTGCAATAATATAGTGCCTGCTGTTTCCACGTGTGGCTGGCAGAGCCACCATGACTGTTGCCAAGCACAAGCCGGTGGAACAGCAGGAACAGAGGAGGATCTACTCACTCTACCTGAGTGTGCACACAGGTTCCTTTTCTTGATCTTCAGGAACAAAATCCTTTCTAGACAGTGGCTACCCCATTACATAATCTATCATTTCACTCACGTTTATTTTCTTGATACTCGATGAAACAGAGCGTGCAAAAGCCTTTGTTTTCTGGAGTCCCAAAGTACATGCAGCCGGCTTTTCTGCACTTGCTCGTCCCTGTCCTGTCCCCTGGAGTCCGTGTGGCCTGGGAGAGGCAGCCAGAGGAGGTTTCATTTCCAGCTCGGTGGCAAGAGTGTGGGGCAAGATTCTGGATGAGCTGAGAGGGGTCAGACTTGGAGCGCTGGTGACAGGAAGGAGGGATGCTGGAGGTGAGGGTGGAGGAGGGCTCTGTCGTAGTCCTTTTGAAGCAGGTACTGCAGATCCCATTAAATGTCCTGGTGACGTCCTGGAAGCAGGCTTGGCACTTCCCAGGATCTCCATGCCTCGTGGGGTCTGTGGCACGGCTGGCGTTAAGCTGCCGGGCATTGTGGCAGTGCTCACAAAATCCATTATGCTGCACGTTCAGCGTGAAAGGACAGCCGGGGCTCCTGCACTTCATGGCGGTGGTCTCACTGAACAGGAAGAGGCTGGGTGCTGTTGGTGGGGCCGAATGAGGCCCCCCAGCTGGCTCCTCAAGGGTCCAGGCTGAGGGCTCGTAGGCCTCTCCCCGAGATGCCCCGAGAACCATGCCCTCGGGGCCCGGCTTGAACGTCAGCTTCGGGAGTTTGTTTTGGTTCTTTCGCTGCCTCTCCGAGCACTCGTGGCATAACGGCTGGGTGTTCACAGACATGAAGAAAGGACAGTTGGGCGTTTCACACTTTACGTCCATGAGAGAAAGCTGGGGAGTGGAAGGTTCCAGAGGGTTCTGTGCATGTGCCGCTCTTCTCCCCTGCTCATTGTTTTCCTGCCACTTCTTGTACTCGTGCTGAACAAGTTCAAAGTAATCATCTACCAGATTGATTTCTTTCGGTAAATTAGATTCATCCAACCTAGAGACCAAAGGGGCAAATATGAGACTCCACGAGATGGCCCACAAGACTTCACATCGTCAACTCCTTTAACAAATTTTCAGAATGTGGATCATAGTAATAACTGCGTAACTGCTGACCTATGATATAGCAATGGTTCAATTCATTACCTTGTATGTTCTTGAGACAAATGTGAAGTAATTCTTCTATTAAGACTTCATTATTTAGTTATTTACTTATGTATTTTTGCTATATTGAGGGGGAGGGGTGTTGAACCCAGGGCCTCACACATACGTTGCAAGTACTTTACCACTGGGCTGTACCCTGAGACCATTTTTTATTTTTTATACCTTGAGACAGGGTCTCACTAAGTTACACAGGCTGCCTCTGGCCTCTAACTTGTGATCCTCCTGCCTCAGCCTCCCAATTACAGGTGTGCACTACTGTGCCTGGCTAGGACTTCATTATTTCTATGATCACAGCTTTATTTAATTAATCTTAGTCCATACACAATTATAGATAATTCCAAAGAAAGAGGTCTTTCTTTATAGCCCAGTGGTATAATACTAGCTTAGCATGTGAGAAGTCCTGAATTCAATCCCCAGCACTGGCAAAAAAAAGAAAAAAAAAAAAAGAAAGGAGAAGAAAAGAAAGAGGTCCTCTGTAAAGAGTGGCCTCTAAATCTCAGCAATTAACAACTTCATTGTTGAGTTTGAGGGTAGCAGCTGCTTGTAAGGCTGTTCCAGATGATAGACAGCTAAAAATAAACTGCTTACTTTGCAGCCTTAATCAGATGAGTTGTGCCATGGTCCCAGCCTTGGACTGGGATTTCTATCACCATCAAGTACTCTTTTAAGAGCTTTTCCTTCATCTCATTTTCAGGATCAGTCAAAAAGTGAATTTTTAAGTCTTCAAATCTTCCTCGGTCTCTGTTAACAAGTGGAACAGCTCGGATTTCTGAGGGAAAAAAAAATAGCACGTAAGTAAGATATTATTGTACTAAATGAATTGCATCTAAGGCCGTGTGTGTGTGTGTGTGTGTGTGTGTGTGTGTGTGTGTCTGTGTGTGTGTGATTAAATTTTGGAACTGCAAAAAGCATAAATTTAAAGAGTAGAAAAGTCTCATCTAGTCAGTTAAACCCACATAAGAAAACAAAATGCACTAAACTCTAATATAAAATACATTATTTCCAGGGAGCTCACCAAGTATCAAGCAGCCCAGAGCCCAGAGGGGCTGGAGTTCAGCTTAGTTGGTAAAGTACTACTCTGTACTTTCTGAGAACCTAGGTTCAATCCCTAGCACCGCAAAATTGGAAGAAGGTTAAGATGTGGCAGTCCACTTCTCAAACAATCAGCCATTGAAAACCCTATGAGGGTCACTATGAGTCGGACCAGCGACTCGATAACACCTAACAAGAGGCAGCAGACCTATTTTTTTAAAGTTGTTGGTGTTGTTGTTAGCTGCCGTCGAGTCTGTACCCGACTCATAGCAACCCTCATAGGGTTTTCAATGGCTGACTGTTTCAGGATTGCCTTGGGAGTGGACTGCCAGGTCCTTCTCCATTTTTTTTAAAGAAGGAATGTTAATTATGTGATTTTTTTTTAGACACAGAGAAAAAAAATTCTATACTTCTTTTCATTTTCATAGTTATATAATGTACTTTGACCATATTTACTAATCCAGTTACCCTCTGGGGTACCCAAAGGAAGGGTACTTCCCTTGCCCCTCCCACTGGCTCCCTTCTTCTTCCCAAATAGTCCTTCTTCTACTTTTATGTCTTTTTTATTTTCTTAAGTTTTATTTCTATATATGAGAGAAATTATGCAAATTATCCAAATCTGGCTTATTTTGCTTAACATCATAATCTCCAGTTCCATCCATTTTCCTGTAAATGACGTTTCTTCTTTATGGCTGAATAAAACTCCATTGCAATATACATCTTAGACCACATTCTATTTAACCATTTTGCTGTTGATGGGCACTTAGACTGATTCCATAACTTGGCTATTGTGAATAGAAGGTAGCAGATCTTAAATAGTTAAATTCCTATGCTTCAGAGGCAGATCAGCCTGAATTCAAATCCTAAATTTGTCACTATCATCGCTGTGTGGCATTAGGCAGGCTATTTAACTTTGATGAGCTTCAACTGCTTCCTCTATAAAATAAGGCTTCTTATGCCCACATCTCACAGGGATGCTATGGGGAAGAAGTAGGGTCAAATAATGTACCTAACGTACTTAGCACAGTGCTTACTATACATTAAACTACCATAATGATAGCTCACCTGACAGACAGTTAACTGCTCGGTGCCAGGCACTGTATTGAGGGCTCTGTGCACCTTAATTTGTCATACATTAATAGTAACAGCAGTAGAAACATGTATACATAAGTCTCCTACTTGTGATTAATATGGTGGCAGTACTTCCCTGGTCATAACAAAAAGCTATAAGGGTATTAGGATCAACGCTCCTGCACTGCTGTTCTTGCAGGTCCTGTGACCCTATTCTGAAAATCCCAAATCCAAAATGCTCCCAAATGGAAACTTTATAGCAGATTTTGGAGGACTTTGAATTTTAGATTGGGGATGCTCCCCTGGTAAAGTCTATGAAAATATTCAAAAATCCGAAAAGTTATGAAATCTGAAACACTTCTGGTCCCAAGCATTTCAGATAAGGGATATGCAACCTGTATTAAATACACAAATGACAGAATAATATATGTGAGCAAAAATAATATGCTGAAGACCATTCCAATAAGGAGAAAAAGGGTAAGACTTGATGTTCCAGTATCTAGTGAGAGGTAGGAATGTGAACTGATGCTGTTTTCTTACCAGGCCCGCTGTCCTTCAGCGTCACTAGGGGTACAAAGTGTTGGCTGTCATAGCCGAGGACGATGGGATATCTGTAGCATTCCTGAGCAGGCCAGTGGAGAGGCAAATAAATTCCACCCACTTTTAAAGGGGCAAAATTGGAACCTGATTCCAAACTTCTTAACATTTTGTCTGTTTAAGGAAAGACAAAGAAAAATTAGGCCCTCAGGTAACTTTCATCAAATTCCATTCACCTACTGTTATCTGTAACTTTGGGAATGTGGGTTTTTCCTAAAAGCCAAAGCATTAAAGCTGAAAAGCACCTACATACTAGTAAATGATCTGCAGGCACCTCACCTGAAATGACAATGATGGGTCTTCGGAGGATGTTGCTAAGGACAAATATGTGAATTTCTTCCAGTGAATGATACTGAAGTCCACTTCGGGCCCCTGGGGTGTCTGTGGATGCCATCTTGATAAGGTTGTCCCATTCATCATTCCAGTTCTGAGAGAAGTCAGAGGGAAAAAAAAAAAGCCCAATGATTGGATGCACTCTGCATTAAAAAGTCACCCTGACATTATTCTGCAACTATTTATTCATGTAACTCAGCTTATTCTTTCCCCTTTCTTAAAATCATCATACAAATGACCGTCATTTTCCCCTGTTATGATTTTCTTCCCTTACTTTTTTCCATTACAAGACAAATTCAAAACTGGGAGAGGACAGGGACAGCACCCACTTTTCCAAAAAGTCCCATAACAGTGAAGCCCTTCGTCCAAGTGTACAGAACAATTCCAAACTTGTGACCGAGGATGGTGAAGCACGTTCTTTATCTGGTTGGCTAGCTCAGCAGAGCATGCTAAAAACTGAACCATAACAGATGCCATAACAGAAGGGCAAGTCCATGCTCTGAAGATCTTCTGCTAAAACGAAGGGAGCACACCTGAGAATCTATTGCTCACCAGCCCTGAAAGGTGGCAAAAGCCTCAGTTAATCCCACAGAAGGCTCCAGATGTTTTCCATTAAGTAGGCTTTACTTAGTGCAATTCATGTGATCAGTAAGTCATATGCGCCTCAGGGAAAAAGGACTGACTTGGAGTATCCTGCACCCTCTAAGGAGCTGTCAATAGATGCTTCATGGAGGAACAAGACATACCCGAGTGTCGTAGCAAAGCCCGGTTTCCACAAACTCCTGCGATTTCAGAGACTCCAACTGCCAGCGGAATTTAAAGTTGCGTGTGTCCGTCTCCTTCAGAGTGCTGCAGAGTGCCCTCCTCAGAACCAAGTCTGTGTCCTGAACACCCCACATGTACTGACAAGCAGCATGCATGAGGCAATTCCCATCACCTGAGGACAGAAGGGAGCCATGAGGGGCAAAGTCAAGTAATCCATATTTAAGTTCCTGCAAAGGTTTTCAGAATAAACTTGCCCAAGTGCTATCCTAGGGGACAGAATGGCTTGATTTTTTTCTTCAAGGGCCAACTGGTGATAACAGCTGTAGGGAAAAGATAACTCTTTTCATCCTTCTTTTCTGTTTTTAATTCTTCAGTTGAACTCAGGGCCTCACACATACTAGGCAAGCACTCTACATTGAGCTGCAACCCCAAATCCTTTTTTATTTTTTTATTTTGAAGAAGGATCTCGCTAAGTTGTGCAGGGTGCCTCTGGCCTCGAACTCACAATCCTCCTGCCTCAGTCTTCTGAGCAGCTACAATTACAGGTGTGAGCCAGGGTACCTGCTCTTCATCCTTCCTTTTAATGAGTGGTATCAACAGGGTAAAGGAGCCACAGGACTTTGGTTTTAGCATGCCTCTGCTCCTAACTGGTGTAGGTGACCTTGGGAAAATTCCTCAAGGTCTTTGGTGCACTGTTCCTCTTTGTTGAATGAGGCCACTGGATCATGATCTCTACAGTCCTATCTCTTTCTAGCATTTCTTGCTTTGCTGGCTAAGACACTGCACTATGGCTCTCCAACTACGGCTCTCCAGCTCTAAGGAAGGTAATAACACCCAGGGCAATGTGCACAAACCAGGAAGCAGGCATGGCTCAGCTCTTCAGACAGGGATGGTGTGGTTATGACTCAGCGGCAAATGACTTGACCATTCCACTTTAGCCTTGGGGACCTGGGAATTTTCTCTCCTGGTCTGTAAGTGGGTTGACAGCACTGAATTACCTACAGCCTGCAGGCCCTGCCTCCTGCCCTGAAATGCATTATATGAACCTGTTTATGAGTAGTTATAAAGTCCTTTTTAAAAGTCAAAAGGCACCTGGATGCTTTAAGATAATTTAGTGCTTAGAGACTCCCTTTTGAGAAAAAGGTTTAATTTTTCTTCCATTAATTTATGACTTTTCAGGTTAAAACTCAACAATTCAAGACTGCATTCTTCTGTTCCCCACCCCCCACCCAGTGCTAGGGATCCAACCCAAGGGCTCATACACACTGGGTACTAGGCAAGTGGTCCACCACTGAACTACATTATCACTCCAAGACTGCATTCTTTTTCAACTCCTAAACAGACTGCATTCTTTTTCAACTCCTAAACAGTAACCACTTAGGGAGAACATTTAACACAAAATAAATTAACTCCTTATTCTGTTTGGCAAGTGCAAAATACTTTTAATTTTAAAAAAGATAAGCTTTTTTTTTTTATATTATTCTATAAGTAACTGTTTGAATATTTTTTCCCAGTACTTAAGGGTTAAATACAGGGCTTTGCACACACTTTGCAAGTGCTCTACCACTCAGGTGCACCCCCAGCTCATTTTTAATTTTTTCTCTTGAGACAGGGTCTCACTAAGTTAGGCAGGCTGCCTCTGACCTCAAACCTGCAATCTTCCTATCTCTGCCTCCTGAGTTGCTGGGTTTACAGGAGTGAGCCACCCGCCTGGCCTGTTTGAAATTTTCATTAAATTCTACTAATAGTCAAACTTGCAAAAACAAAAAGCAAGCGACGTCAAATACACATCCATAGCCAGTATTCCTTCAATTTACACATTTAGCAAAACTAGCTAAACAAATGAACAACAACAACAAAAATACTCAAGCCTTGTGTCTTGGCAGAAGTGTGGCAACAACTGCGTTCTGTTGAAATTTCCCCTTTGCAAAATCTAGAGCAAAGATAAGGCTTTTTTTTTTCTTCTTCTTCTTGTGCTTACTTTCAGTTCTTTATTGAGATGCACCAGTATAAAATTCCCTAAGTAACATCTGGAATTCCCCTGCGCTAAGTTATTTGACTAGCAATTGAGCAACAGCTATTGTACGTTTTGTTCTGGTGTGCAGACATTTAAACTGCGAACTGCACCCTGGACTTTCCCAGTGGGTGTGATCAGGGTGAGCTGGAATAGGGCTACTCATTATACAAGTGAAATCGCTGCAGCCAATAGACGCTGGAATTTTTCACATGAAGTTTCAATTTTATGCCACCTACTCCCTTCCTCATTCACCGCAGTCTCATATCCTCAAATGCAAGCTTGTGAATTACCCCCTCCCCAAACAGACCACTGACTTTGACTTTGAAGAAACCCTCCCATGGGGGGGGATATATATATATATATATATATGTATATGTGCTGTGTGTGTGTATAGCAAAAGCAAAACAAAGAAAGTGCTAATAAAAATTAGGGAAGAAATTCCATTTGTCGTCTCTCCCACCCAAATATCTTTTCTTCCTTTTTCATAATTTTAAGACATTTTCTTCAAAATGGGAAATCAGGATTCTGGGCTTAAAAATCCCAGAATGTTATCAAAATACATTTGCTTTTGTAGTTTTATCTGCAGTGTGAATTCTTGTTGATTTAAATGGCATATGATTGCAAAATAAGTGTTTAATATTCACATTTTTTTCAAAGAAATAAGGTATTTCCTTTTATAAGGAAATAGCACACACTGTTAATTCTGTTAATGATAATTAGCTTTTCTCTTTTCGACCCCATTTCTAATTCTCCCAAAATTAACTCCATCTCTTTTTTTTAACAAACTGGGACAGTTAAAACCATAAACTGTCAGACATATGAGCACCTTGATGACAACTTAACATAATTATCTATTTCCATGCATCACTTGAGTTAATGCCAACAACAATGTAGACAAGAGCTATCTCTGGTTTTCTTTCAACTTGTGTTTCCAAGAGTCTAAGTTTCATACATATAGGTAAGATGTTGAGGTAAAATACAAAGAGTCCCCAGAATCAAAACAAACAAAAACCCCACATCCACAGATCTCTGAGTTACTTGAATCAAAAACAGCCAAAGTTAATGTACTAATTAAGTTATTAAGTTAATATTATCACCATCACTGCCAGCAAGGAGTTTCTACCTTTAGATGTATTATATTGTCAGGATAGTTTAGTCACTGATATAAGGACCTGAGATTGATCCTCTTATCTATATTATTAGCATTTAATTGATCTCATACTATTTCCTTCATACAATAAATATCTATAACCAAAAAGCAGAATCTTCTGCCTGCATGAAACAGTATGCTTGGATGTTTTTGTCAATGTACATATTCTTTTTTTTTTCTCTTTTTATGGTGCTTGGGAAAAAATTCAGGACCTCAGTACATGCTAATCAGGCACTCTACTAATTGAGCTAAATGCCCAGCCCAGGGTACATATTCTTGCTCCAAGGAAATGATTAAAAAATATAATAGTAAAGTTTGGCATAGGAAATAGCTGTTAGTAGGAAAGGGTTACTGCACAGAAAGGCACAGACCGCAAGAAATTCAGTGATGGGTAGTCCCTAAAAATACTGAAGTATAGGTCTAAATCCTGTGCTGAAAATCTTAACTATGTGACTGTTTCATATTGCAGGTGTATAAACCCCTTGATGACAATTTCACCTAATTCTTAACTGCATATTATTACTTCTATGAACCACTCAATTTAATGCAGACAATGGCTATCTTTGGTTTTCTTATGCAACAGACCCCAGGTAAGGTAAGAAGAAACAAAAGCAGCCCCTCATGTCCTCAACAGCCAATCATTTGTTAACCCACAAAATGCCACCAACTCAAGAAGTGTAAGGATGTCCCAAGCATTTTCTAATGACCATGGGAAATAATAGCAATACCAGTTTTCACACCATGCCAGGGAAAGGCATTTTATAGACGATTAAATGGTTGCAAGAATTAGAAACATTAATCACCTAACTGGGACACAGTGTTTAGAAATGCCTTCCCCGAGTCTCAGTGCCCTCTACAGGCTAATGCATACACTTAGAAAATATCCTTAATAAAAATATTCACCAAACACGCTGGCCACCATCACGTGCCCCCCTATAGAGTTTCTAGACTAAGGTGTCTGGGATTAGTGCTATTAAAACTTCCTGAATGGGAACCCAGCACCAAGGGAACCATCCCTCCAAACAGCACCAAAACAAGCCTTACCATTGGTCTTCAGTGCCACAAGCTTCCGGACCTCGCGACACCAGTTGAGCTTCTTCTGGCTTTCCAGGGAAGCCTGGATGTTTCTGTCGATGAGAGCTTTGTGGATGATCTCCCGAAATTGTGGGCAAAACTGGCAAGTTCTGAACATTTCCAGCGTGTATCGGTGCATGGTTTTAAAATGATGAATGATCCCATTGGTAGGTTTATAAATGTCTTCTGGAGTTCTCTCTCTTATCTTCACTGCTTTCCGCATATTGCTCAAATACAAAGCCTGAGGAAGAAGTTGTTCGGCCATGGTGCTCTGACAATGCCTGTAGAGGAGTGGGGAAAGCCCATTCCGTTAGCTGCCTCTGACACTACTGCTGTATTATACCTGCCTGCAGGAAACTCCAGTGTTTGATCTTGTCATTACCCTAATCTGTAGGCAAAAGATCTTAGTCACCTCTCCTCCCAGGATACTAGCTGGCCCCAAAGATTAACTCACACTGGACTGTTTTAAGTTACATCACTTTTAAAGATTAGTCTAAACAAGAGAGGGAAGGCGGAGAGTGGGTACTGAGGGGGAGGGGAATAACCCGTGCTTTCAGTAACATTTGTCAGGGAGTCCATCCTGTCTGTCCACGACAGATTCTGCTCCACAAAACTGAGCTAAGCTCCCACTGCGTTCTGATGCCACTCTTGAACAGCACTGGAGTTTTGGACCACTGAACGCCAGTTAAGAGCACAATGGAGCCAGGTGCATGCCTGTAACCCCAGTGACTCAGGAGGCAGAGGCAGAAGGATTCCAAGTTTGAGGCCTGAGGCAGACTGCATGACCTAGCAAGACTCTGTTTCAAGATAAAATATAAAAAAGGGGCTGGAGGTCTGGGTCAGAAGTGGAGCCCTCGCCTAGCATGTGTGAGGCCTGGATTCAACAAGGTCCTTAGTCATCTAAAAACGAACAAACAAACAAACAAATAAAAAGTACAATGGAGCCCTTACAAGTCTAGCTACTCTCCTAAGGCCATCACCATTCAATCCTTGCTCATGGGCAAGGTCTTGATTCATCTCTTTTAAACATTCCCTATGCTGCAAAGAAAGCAAATATACCATGGAATAGCCTAATTTTTTGCTTACGCTGCTGCTTCATGTTTCCTCTTTAGTCCCAAAGAAAAGTATAAGGACTTTATTTGTCAAGTTTATTAGGATATTTATAAAGAGTCAAAACTGAATTGTTTTGCAACTAACAAAAAAGTCTATTTGCAGACAGATGCTTTGCAACCTTAAGAGCAAATGGTCAGCTATCCTTCAGAACCTTCCCCCGGAACTTTACAGCATGGGAAAAACAGAGTAATAACAGAATAATAAATTGTACATTTCCAAGAACAGACACTGGAGCTCTGTTTCAACTCAACTGGGCTGACCATGTTTTGTCACTGCCCTCCAGGTACCAATACTCAGATGCATGTCCATTCTTCCTTCGCCCTGGAATTGTCAAATACAATCAACCAGTGGAAGAAATGAAAATCTGGAAGAGGACGAGAAAGATGTTCTAGCCAGGAGGCCAACCCAGGACAAATGAAAGAAGCGTGGGGGCAAAGACCAGCATTTAACGCCCATGCCAACGGGGTGGAGTGATGTGAATTGATGCACAGTGGGATCTTTCTAGTGTGGATCAGTGCGGAGAGCCAGCTCTGCTTTGCTAGCTCTTAGTACGGTCTTGCCACATGTCCTAATTTCCAGAAAGACAAAGACAATTTCAGAGCACAAAAATATTCCTTAGGAAGTTTCACAGCAATGGTTAATCCTACTCCTGGATCTTGCTATCTGCCAGGGCAACCCTCCAGGTAAGAAAAATGTTAAATGTATGCAAGAGAGAAGGGAAGAATCTAGGGGAAGCCACTCCCAAATGAGTCCAGGCACTCCCAGGCCACTGATAAAAGTATTCTAAATTCCTGTAGCCCGCTTAGAGAGAGGGTGGGAACTAGAGGACCTTGAGGTGACTTCTGAGGATCTGCATTTGAATTCCTAATCTGATTGCTGGGTGTGCCCTGGTTTTCTGGGTCAGATAGTGATTTCTCTGATGTCAGATAGTCCCTGCGGGTGCAATTGGGCAAAAACCATAGCAGGACTTCAGACAACAACAAGACAAAAATACCACACACAGTTGCGATGTAGTAAAAGTATCTTTCACAGTACCCTCCATCCAACCATCCATTCATGAATCCATCCAATAAGTATTGCCAGACCACCTCACCTACTGAAGACCAATCACCTGATGGTAGGGTTAACAATCAAAAGATACTTGATTCCCATCCTTGAAATCACACTACCACTAGGTCTGCAGCTAAGGAAATGGAGGTAAAGGTCCATTCCAGGTCCCACAGCCATACAGAGGCAGAACTTTGCCTAGAAGCCAGTTCTTCCTGTATATGCCCCTTGCTATTCCCATAACACCACACCTATAGATACAGTGCCTGCAGCCATAGCCCTGTGGCATCCAATCCCGTCAGATCTCAGAAGCTAAGCAGGGTCGGGCCTGGTTAGTACCTGGATGGGAGACCACCTGGGAACACCAGAAGCTGTAGGCTTGGGAGAAGGACCTGGCAACCCCCTCCCAAAAATCAATCTGCCATTGAAAACCCTATGCACAGCAGAGAAGCACTGGCAATAGTGTTTCTCCTGTTGTACAGCGGGTCGCTATGAGTTGGATACCGACTCGATGGCACCTAACAACAACAACATAGATACGGTGTGCTCCTCTCCTATAGAAGCACACAGTAGGAAGGCAACTAGTGTTGCTCTTTCTGCTTTTCTAACTCTTCTATTTTTCTCTTCTGGAAGTAAAAAATTTTCAGCAAAGATTGGAATTGGTGGGAGCTGTAAAACATATGGGCTGGGATTTAGCTCAGTTGGTAGAGCACTGCGCTGCAGTCTCTGAGGTCCCGAGTGCAATTCCCAGCACCACAAAAATGGGAGAAGGACCTGGCAATCCACTCCCAAGGCAATCCCGAAACAGCCATTGAAAACCCTATGAGGGTCGCTATAAGTTCGGATCCTGACTCAAGGGCACCTAACAACAACAAGTAAACCATATGCAAGACATGCAAATGTCAGCATCCGATAGCCCAGAGTGATCTCATTCATAGATTCAGCCTTGCACAGGCTACAAAATTGCCTCTTTAAAACAAATCAGAACCCACTGTCCAAGTTTTCAGTTCTTGGACTTCTCCATACTGAAAATTAAGTACGTATTTTCTAACGTATGATTGTAAAGTCTTCATGCACAAAAAGCACGATATTACACTTTGTATATTTTTAACCTTTGTCCCTCATTACCGCAATTCAAGATAAATTTCCCAGTTTTTGTCACCAGGATTAAAACCATTCCACAGAATTTACTCATCGAAGTCTTTGCCCCTTGTTTTATTTTTCCACTCTGAGCAATTCTGTCTGCGATGTGGAAATTTATGTATTATTTGTCAATAAATGTCTCAGCCAATTTTTGGCAAGTGCCTGTCCAAAAACTGTAAAAAAAAAAAAAAAAAAGACGCCAAAAAATCCAAGAAGCACCTCAGTCAATGAGAATGAAGCACTAACTGGCTGCTCAATAACCTGGGACATCAAATTTTCAGTACAGGAGACCCTTTAATCAACAATGATCCTCCCCAAATGCTGCCCTGAGACCCTTGACCAGACTAGCTTTCCAAGGAAAGATCACAGGAGAGAATTAAAAATAAAGGGGACTCAAAAAGAGCTGAGCTCCTTCCTTACTTAATACCACCGCTTTCCTGAGAGGCCAGGTGGCAGGATGTGGGACGACAGTGAATCTGGGTAAGGGGGCTGAAGTACATCACTCCTGAAGTGGAACCCCTAAAAGTCCAGCCGGAGCCCCACTTCAATATGCGTACTTCTCTTTCACGAATGCAAATAGGAAAGATGAATACCCCGCGCCCCCCGGGCCGCAGATTGCCGAGTCTGGGGAAGCTGTCCTTGGGAATGGTAGTTGACTGAAGCCCCGACGCCCGCCTGATTTGGTTGCCCCTGAAACGCCCATTCCCATTGGGCGTGCTCTGCACAATCCGGGAGGAAACCTCTCAGCGCTTCTGCAAGGTCTATGTGGCTACGAGCACGAAGCGCCTGTCTCTAAAAAAAGACCAGAAAAGGAACAAAGCACCCACGACCACCCTACCGAGAGGCCCGGCAGGCGACCCTTTACCGGCCAGCTGCAGGTTAAATTCATCTGCACAGGCGCAAAGGAACAGCCAGATGGCTGGAGGCATTCAGGGCTGTCACCCTAACATCTGGCACGGCGACATCGACTCTCAGCACTTCAAAATCCACACCGGGAACACCGGCCAACACTCTTCCCTCCTAGACCGCTGCAGAACAGGCGCCGGGGAGGATGGACGGCCCGCGCCTCGCTGACCCGCAGCCCCAGCTCGCGCTGAGCCGTGCGCCGTGCGCCCTGCACCCGGCGGCGCACTTACCTGTCCAGGCCGCGCGGTCCTCTCGCAAAGCCCCAAGTCCCGATCAAGGCAAGCTCGCGACACAGGCGGCAGTTGCAGTCCCGGTTGGGGCGGGGGTCGGACAGAGACTGCGCCCCATGGACGCCCGGATCGGGCTCGCTGGCCGGGGGTGTGGACGTCTCCCGGCGGCTGCTCTCGCCGCTCCGCCCCCACGGGCTAGAAGCCCACTGTGCTCCTCCCGCCGCGAAGGCTGCAGACTGGGCAGTTCCCTTTTTTGCTTTTCAGTTGTATCCGTCGCCGCCAACCCGGGGATTTCCACTGAGTGAGGGACTTTCCAGTCACGTGACGCCAGCCGGCGTGGAAATCCGCGTGGCGTGTGCTGGGCCGCCAGGGGGCGCAGGGGGCGCGCTCCGCAGCCCCGCCCGCCCGGCTTTCCCGCCCCGCCCCTCCCCGAGAAACTCCTGCGCCCCGCCCCGGGGTGTCCCAGCGTGAGTCACCTGGGCATTTCGGATGCTAGCCTGAACGTCACATCCATGTGGAAATCGCAGTGATGGGAACTGGAAATGAAATAGGTTCTTTTTTGCAGCCCCTTTTCTGGAGAAAGTCAACTGTGAAGAAGGGAAATTAGAAAGAAAGAAAACCCGAAAAACCACCCAGCGCCCGGGTCGGCAGGCCTGGGGCCGGCTTGAAAAGTCTGGGCTGCGCACGTGATAAATTCTGAAGACAGAGCCCTAAACAGGGTCCGGGCGGGGATTTCGAGAATAAGAAGCCTAGTCCCCAAGCCCATCGTTCCTTTCAGCTCCAGGCTCCAGGGTTGGTGGGACGCAGGGCCGAGATGACATCAGACGCGGTGGTCCAGCTGCTTTGAGTTCGTAGGAGCAAGGCCAGTCTTAGATAAAATCAGAAATCAGAACAGCCCCCATACCACACTACACTCACTGTATTTCCCTAAGCTAGAGACCTGGGTGACACCGCAGTCTTGTCGCCTAAGCTTTTACTAATACTTGTTATGCCCCCACCACTCCACTTGCTGCTTGCCTGATCGGTGTACTGCACTGCCTTCGTTGAGAGGCCTGAGTTGTATGGAAATAGATGTCAGCCACCTGGGCAGTGGAGGAATTTTGCAGATTCCTAGAAGAGCAAAACTAGAAACAGACTGAAGTATTCCGGGCCCTTGTCTCCTTAGGTACATTTGTCAGATTTAGAAAAGTATGCTCTCCTCCCTAGTAAGGACCTGCAGAGACAGGGCTGGGGCTTGGGTAGAGGGTGGCACTTTTTGGCAAAGAGAGGCTTAGAGCATTGAGTGATGGCCACTGTCCCAAGGCTGGGCCTCTTTAAGCTAGTGGCTGGAAGGGTTTTTTTTTTAACCAACTTCAAACCTCCTGGGAGTATATGTTCTCATTTGCAAATGTTTTCAGTTGTGAGCACTCAAATAATGGCCAGTCAAATTAGCAATATAAACCAGGCGTGGTGACACACACCCATAATCCCATTGATCGGCAGGTTAGTCTAGGCATTCGGAGGCAATACGGAGGAAAAGCGGATTGAAATTGACTTCTGCCATTCATTCATGATGGATGAAGCCACATGCATCTCTGAGGATGCTGGAAGGACATTTTCTAATGGGCTCCACACCCTAATCCAAGCCATTGATCCATTTGCAAAACAAAGACCCCAGGCTCAGTTCACATAGGGTGCCCAGGGCTGATGTCACTGGCTGTGCACTCTCTCTTTCCTTTCTTCTTCTTTCCTCACCACTTCTTGCCCTTTGCTCTTCTCTTGTTTCTCTAGCAATCACATGCATACTTCTCCCTTCTCTCCGGCCTCCCATCTTCTCTGTCTAAGGTACTTTTTCCTGCAGAAGCCTGCTTAACTCTATTCTGACTTTACCTTTCCCTGGGAATTAGAAATATGCAGGGAACTCATTTTATTTCAAATTCCTTTCCAGGCTTACCTAAACTCGTCCAGGTGTCTCAGTTTTTTCTGTAATTATTTCTTAATAATGTTTAATAATGTTTCTTAATAATGTCCTATCTTGTAATAAACCTTATCTATATTCTCTAATGCCTGCAGCCAGCCCTGTGGCATCTGATCCCATCAGATCTCAGAAGCTAAGCAGGGTCGGGCCTGGTTAGTACCTGGATGGGAGACCACCTGGGAACACCAGAAGCTGTAGGCTTGGGAGAAGGACCTGGCAACCCCCTCCCAAAAATCAATCTGCCATTGAAAACCCTATGAACAGCAGAGAAGCACTGAAAATAGTGTTTCCCCTGTTGTACAGAGGATCGCTATGAGTCGGATACCAAGTCAACGACACCTAACAACAACAACAATACTCTCTAATGGGCTGGGATTTAGCTCAGTTGGTAGAGTGCTGCTCTGCAGTCTCTGGGGTCCCTGGCTCCATTCCCAGCACCACAAAATGGGAGAAGCAAGTGGCAATCCACTCCCAAGGCAATCCCAAAGCAGCCACTGAAAACCCTATGAGGGTTGCTATGAGTCGGAAACAACTGGATGGCACTTAACAACAACATACTCTCTAACTTCTTTGTCAGGTATAAATTCACTTATATGCCAGATACAAGAACCAGGGTAATGTTGCCAAATTCCCAGTCCCATGATCTGGACCTGTCTACTAGGGCCCCCTGAGAATCTCCAGTAACACCAGCACTGGAGAGGCAGAGGCAGGAGAACCACTGCAAGTTCGAGGCCAGCCTGGGCTACATAGTGGATTCTCGTCCGGCTGTGAGACTTGTCTCCAAAAACAAAAACAAAAAACAGACAAAAAAATTAATTACTATATGTTCTCACATACTTTTATATGAAGCTTAGGCCATATGCCCAAAGTCTATGCAGCTGCCACTGGAACTGGATCTGTCTTGCTCCAAAGGAAACACTAGTAAATCAACCATGTGACGATTCCTCTTAGGAAAGATCCTGCAAGATGCAATGTCTCAGGGACCCAGCTGGTATTCTTGCCCCACAGCCTCACAAACATATCACAGCCCCACAAACATACCATACCCCCTTAGCTAACAGAGGACCCAGGTTCCACTCGCAGGAAACCTCCCGGGCATGTTAAGATGATCAAAGAAGTTCAGTGTAAAAGAACATGCTTCAGAGAATGTTAATCCTCAGACCACTCTTCCTGGCACTCCTTTATAAACAAAATTTGCCTGTTCTTTGTCGTCTTGGTCTGGCTCCTGCAGCTTCCGTGGCCCCTTTCTGGCTTACATCTTACTCCTGGTGTGATGGGCTAGGAATGCAATAAGGAGGAGCAATGAGCCTGGAAGGCTGTGTTCATACCTGCCACTTCCAGTTGTCCTGACATAGCTGCTTTACCATCTTGTTGCCAGAACTTGTGATAGGGCACAGGCAGTCAGATGCAGGAGGATTTCTAGCTCTCATTTTTGTTCCTCCTACATTTTCCACACTCTAGTACTGAGCTCAGGAATGCCCACTGTCCCACCAATTTCCCCCACCAGAACTTCCACCCCCCAAAGTGGAGTGAGTGTTGGTTGCATGAGAAAGAATTCTTACCCCTGCCTTTCCCTAACTCTCCTTTCCACCTTCTAAATCAGGGCTCTGACTACACTTAGCTTTCCCTTTCTAGTACTTAACACATAGATAAGTCCAATATGAATTTTCCTGGTGGTAAATCAGAAGGAAAGTATAGAGAAAGTGAGTATAGGAGTGGCTGCTTTTGAAAAAAGGAGATCTAAAACCTGGAGGGATTTGATGAAGGCATTGTGGGATTCCCCACAGCTTTGAAAGGGACTTTAATTTCTGCCATAGATCTTGTCAAGGTGGGCAGAACTGTTGCAAAGAGGAAGGAATATTTATTAACGTCTAGTGGACACATGACCTGCAGCCATATGAATGTGGTGTCCGATCCTGTCAGATCTCGGAAGCTAAGCAGGGTTGGACCTGGTTAGTACTTGGATGGGAGACCACCAGGGAACACCAGGTGCTGTAAGCTTGGGAGAAGGACCCGGCAGCCCACTCCCAAGAAACAATCAGCCATTGAAAACCCTATGAGTAGCAGAGAAGCACTAATGATACTGTTTCACTTGTATGTAGGGTCACTATGAGTCGGACACCAACTTGATGGCACTTAACAACAAATAGACACATAGAGGAAAAAAATGGATCTCCTTATTAGAGGAGAGAAGAATTGTGAGTTGAGGAATGTTTTGGAGAATTCTTGAGTAAAGTGCTACTTTCACTGTGGTACCAGTGTTTGTACATCATGAGTTGCATAAAACAAGTGCACCTTGACCCCTAGGAATTAAACAGTGTCTGAGGGATGATGCCTATAGCCTGCATGCTTATGTTGTTGTTGTTGTTAGATGCTGTCGAGTCGGTATCCGACTCATAGCGACCCTCTGTACAACAGGGGAAACACTATTTTCAGTGCTTCTCTGCTGTTCATAGGGTTTTCAATGGCAGATTGATTTTTGGGAGGGGGTTGCCAGGTCCTTCTCCCAAGCCTACAGCTTCTGGTGTTCCCAGGTGGTCTCCCATCCAGGTACTAACCAGGCCCGATCCTGCTTAGCTTCCGAGATCTGACAGGATCGGATGCCATAGGGCTATGGCTGCAGGCATGCATGCTTATATCACATCATAAAAAAGATGTGCATCCCAAGAAAGAGGGGAAAAACTCCACTAAAGAAAGGCAGACCTGACAAGTAGGAAGGGGACTGGGCTCAGCTGGAATACAGTTTATGAATTTTTTTTTTTTTTTTTTTTTTTTTTTTACTGTGAAGTTGAACCCAGGGCCTTAATACTATATGCTCTCACATACTTTTATATGAAGCTTAGGCCATATGCCCAAAGTCTATGCAGCTGCCACTGGAACTGGATCTGTCTTGCTCCAAAGGAAATACTAGTAAATCAACCATGTGACGATTCCTCTTAGGAAAAATCCTGCAAGATACAAAGTCTTAGGGGCCCAGCTGGTATTCTGGCCCCACAGCCTCACAAACACACCACAGCCCTTTAACTAAAGGAGGACCCGGGTTGCACTCTCAGGAAACCTCCTGGGCATGTTAAGATGATCAAAGATGTACCACTGATCTATACCGACAGCCCATTTTTTACTCTTTATTTTGAGGTAGGGTCTTGCTAAGTTACACAGGCTGCCTCTGCTCTGGAACTTGCAATCCTTCTACCTCAGCCTCCCAAGTCACTGGAATTATAGGCTGTGCCACCAACCCAGCCATGAACTGTTCTTCATCAGGATGGTGTCTTTCTGACAGAGTATGGACTCCAGGATGTGGCAATCAAGGGTCAAGGTGAAACTGGATATTTTGTGTCTGTTTTGTGTCCACAATTGCCCCCCACACCTTCTCCCACCATTGTGCTCTATTGATAATGCATATCCATATCAGACATATTCTAAAACAGCTCGATGGTGCGTATACTGGTTTAGTTATTCCAAGGTAGTTTTGAATCCTGCTTCAAATTTTTAATAGCCTTTGGCTGAGCTTTGAGATTACTAGGGAGTAATTTTGCACCTTCAGGACCGCCATAAGGGCTAGTCCTGAGAATACAGTAGAAGCTCTTTGTGGACAATAACCCCAGTGAGAACTAGAATAATGATGTCATAGCTTTCATCATCACGTGACTGCTGCCTTCGACTGAAATGCCACCTCTCATCTAGGGACCTCAAATCCCTTACAGGTGTTATATAGCTGAAATGAAGTAATCCAGGATCCACTGCAGTGGGGGAAAAAAATTAAGCAACCCTGTGAGTCACTTGTACCAGGAACGAGATCCTCCACCAGAAGAGAGGCACTTGTCCCACTTGGCCTGAAAGCATTGGATGCTGAAATCTAAAGCTTGTCAGAAAATTCACTCTTGTGAATTCCAGTTTAATTTCCTGTCAACACTTGGCTAAAAAACTAGGGCAAGTAATATTATGTTACATCATGAATACAAATATTCAATTCTTGGTTTCATTTCTCTTTCAGTGGAGACCGCTGTTAATGACCAAATATGAGCAATGATAAAATGCTAAGAAATAGGTGTTCTTAGGAACCCACTGGTATGCTGTGCTGGCTTTAGCAATAAGCTGGATGTTAACAGAGATAAATTTGTTCCTGTGATTTGTAATAGTGTGAGGCTTTGTGTGAATTTGCCTTTGATGCTCCCCTTTATTCTTCATTTTGTCCCTAAATCCCCTCAGTCCAGTTTGGCTTCTCCCTAATCCCACTTCCTTGCCCCTCCTTCCTCCCTTCCCTCTCATCTCCATGAAAAAAGAGATTTGGGTTTTCATTCCCTTAGGAACCTGTTTTCTGGGACTGACTAATAAGGGAATTCATGTTCATTTTTTCAAAGACTGAAATGTGTTACTGTGTTATATTTCTTCAGAAAATATTCCTCTTGAAATCAAAACTATTTACATCCTAATGTTGGAAATTCCAGGCACCTTAGCAGGTTGGAGAGAAGGAGCTGCTATATTTCCATGATTCTAAGTGTCTATGGTTGTAAGGCACACTGTGGCTTTAGTAACAACAGGAGGGCCAAGGGGTGAGAGAAGCAATCTCACTGTATTAAATGCACACATGTACACATGTCCCTTCCTTTATTCACTAACAGTAGACTATATTTATTGATATGTCTAAAATTTTTTTAAGACAGAATCTTGTTAAATTTACTAGGCTGGCCTTAAATTGCCTATGTAGCTCAGGCTGTCCTCCAACTCACAATCCTTCTGCCTCAGTCTCCCAAATAATGGGATTACAGGCATGTGCCAGCCATGCCCAGCTATTACTTTCTCTTTCTTCATCATTGTCACAGTCCATGGTTGATGCTAGGGCTTTTTGGAGTTTGTGATTCTTTAAAGCTGACTCTGGTCTGAAATTGTCATGCATGGCAGAGCTCAAATAGGCTGTTTTCAGTGATCTAGCTCTCCTGACCTCTTTAGAACTTTGAGATTGACCATAACATTACATATCCTTTTAGTCCTCTCATCAAAATCCATTGGAACCTGAGAATCCTATGAGATGCTGTGCAGTGACTGGTATCTAGCTTTGTGTTATCATCTAGATCTGAATGTTCCCCAAAGGTCATGGATTTGAATATTTGTTCTCTGGGTGGTGGCACTGTCTGTAGAGGCTATGGAACTTTGGGAGGTGGGATTCTTGCTTTGTGGAAGTGGCTCTCTGTGGGCCAGGTCTTTAGAGGTTTTTTTCCCACCCAGACCTGCGGCCCTGGTTGCATTCTGCCTTCTGCCCCACGATGCCATGAGGTCATCTAGTATGGGCCCGGCTGCTGCCACCATGCTTGCCCCTGCTTTCATTAGGGACTGATTCTCTAACTGTGAGCTCCCAATAAACCTTTTCCTCCATAAGGTTGTTGTTGGTTTTTCTGCTATAGTGAAGATAGCTGACTAATACACTTTGGAAGAGAATTGGGCACTGTCTAAGCCTTTAGTCATGAGCGTTGGTCTATATCTCCATGACACATTTAAATACTATATATTCTTACTTCTACTCTGTACCCTTTCAACAGTTTCTAGAGGGCTACAAAATCAGGGCTGATTCAGCATCTGATGTTGTAGCCCTCTAACAATTGTTGAAAGGGTCCCAATTAGAACTGAGAATACAGGCAGTAGCTTTATCTCTTTGTGGGCACCAAAAAGACCTGTGGTCCTTGCTTCACAAGAAAAATGGAAGAGTATCATTCCTCGAATGATGAACACTTGCTTCTTGTAGGACATTTCCATGTACTTTTGTCCTATGTTTTGCTACTTTGGCTATAATATAATATTAGCATCAATATGTTCAATGCTTTGGAAAGATCATGTATCTTTTGAAAGATATTCAACAAATGGGGATCCAAATTTAAGTTAAATTGAACTTCTTTTTGAGATAGAAATACAAACAGCTTGCTGGAAATGAGTCTTGCTGTTCCTTGATTTTGGTGAGCTCAGACCTGGTGACTTCATAGCCCTTGCACTTATCCTTTTCTTTACAAGGATTGCTTTCCCAAGTCTTCAGCATTTAGCTTTGTGTGCTTATGTTATTTAGTCAGAGAAACCCTCTTAACTTCCTACTTCCTGCTTTGTCTGTCTTGTTTTCTTGGTAGAATTTATCACAATAGGAAGTTTGTTATTTAGCTGGGCATGGTGACACCACTGAGCCACACCCCATCCCCTTTTTTATTTTTTATTTTTTATTTTTGAGACAAGGTCTCACTAAGTTGCGCAGGCTGGCTCTGGCCTAGAACTTGCGATCTTCTTCCCTCAACCTCCCAAGTTGCTGGGATTTCAGGCCTGTGACATAGTGCCCAACTTTTAATACATTTTTAAAAACATTTAAACATTTTCACTTGAGGTGCCATGGTGCACACTTATAATATTAGCAATTTAGGGGCCAAGGCAAGAGGATTGTGAGTTCTAGGCCAAGGGCAGCCTATGCAATTTAGCAAAACTCTGTCTCAAAATAAAAAATAAAAAGGGTCTGGGGGTGCAGATCAGTGGTGGAGAGCTTACTTGGCTCTGGGTTAAACTCCCGGTACTGAAAAAAAAAAAAAAAAGTTATGCAATTGAGAACATACAGTATTTTGTGAGTTCAAACAGTCAATGTTGTTTACCGAGCCTAAATGTTGGGTCAATACTATAAAGTGGTTTATCTTTTCACATAAGATTGAGAACACAGAGGAGACCAGAAAACAAACAGATACCACTTTAAAATTTTTAGTCCCCAAACCAACTAGTAAGTACCTCTGGGCAAAATTTGACTCATCAAAGAAGAAAATAGTCTGATTCTAAATAGACATGTGTCCCTGGGATGGACCCCACCAATCGTTTTCATCTTTCTTATTTAAGGAAATAAGTATCGCAAAGCAGACATGCATTGACACTCTGCAGGGTGTGTTGAGTATATATGCTTATTATTTTGATTACAGGGTGCTGTGGTTTGGATAAGGCCCATGTCCTAAAGACTTGGTCCATAGTTATGGTGCTGTTATGAGGTGGTAGGACCCTTAGGAGGTGAGGCCTAGGCTGGGTGCTGTAGTGTGCACATTAATTCCAGCTTCTCAGGAGGCTGAGGCAGGAGGATCATAAATTTGAGGCCAAAGGGAGCCTGTGTAACTTAGCAAGATCCTGTCTCAAGATATGAATAAGCACATGAAGCTGGGTATACAGCTCAGTGGAAGATCATTTGCCTAGCATGTTTGAGGCCCTGGGTTCAATTCCCCCAGTACTGAAAAAAAAACAAAACAAAAAAAAAAAAGGAGGAAGTAAGGTCACTGGGGATGAGCCTTTGAAGTGCATATTGGGATCTTGGCCCCTCTTCTTTCTCTTTCTTTCATTTCCAGCTACCATGAGATACACAGCTTTGCTCTACTAGGCACATCCCAACATCATATATTCCCTTACCACAGGCCCAAAAGCAATGATAGGACCATGTAACCATGGACTGAAACTCACTGAAACTCTGAAACAAAATAGAACTTTCCTCTATATAAGTTGGTTATCTTAGATGTTTTGTTACATAATGGAAAGCCAACTAATATGCAGTGAAGTTGACTATTTTCCTATGTAAATATTTGTTGCTGTTCAGTGCTGTCAAGTCGTTGTTCAACTCATAGTGACCCTATGTACAACAGAGGAAACACTATTTTTTTTTTTTAGCTTTTTTTTCTTTTATTTTGTACAACAGGGGAAACACTATTGTCAGTGCTTCTCTGCTGTGCATAGGGTTTTCAGTGGCAGATTGATTTTTGGGAGGGGGTTGCCAGGTCCTTCTCCCAAGCCTACAGCTTCTGGTGTTCCCAGGTGGTCTCACATCCAGGTACTAACCAGGCCTGACCCTGCTTAGCTTCCGAGATTTGATGGGATCAGATGCCACAGGGCTACCGCTGCAGGCCCTTAGAATTTAGCTTTGGTAATTTCTAGCTTTCTTTAGAAAACATCTAGAAACCTAGAAGAAAATTGTGCAATTGCTGTATTTCTTTTTTTCTTTTTTCTTTGTTTTAGCGTTTGTTTTTGTTTTTGAGACAAGGTCTTGCTATGTAGCCCAGGCTGGCCTTGAACTTGTGATCTTCCTGACTCAGCATCCTGAACACTAGGATTACAGGTATGCACCACTGCGCCCTGCTGTAATTGCCATATTTCTAGTATGCATACACTTTGCAGGTAGCTGGAGGGGGTGAGTAGTTGGGTTTTTCCTACTTGAAGCAAATCTAAGAATCTGTCTTCAGACATGTTCAGATCTCCAGAGCACAGGTCCCCCGCTCCCAGGCCACAGACCGGTACAGCTCCATAGCCTATTGGGAACTGTGCTGAACAGCAAGAGGTAAGTGGCAGGGAAGCCAGCAAATCTTAATCTGTATGTTCAGTCACTTGCCATTGCTTGAATCATCCCAAAACCATCCCTTTGCCCCTCATCTTCCACAAAATTCCACAAAAATTGTCTTCCACAAAACTGGTCCTTGGTGCCAAAAAGGTTGGGGACTGCTGCTCTAAAGAAGACAACCGGACAAGCATCCAAATTTGAGCAAATGTGGGATTTGAGATTGAAATTCTTTTTCTTTTTAATGAAAGAATTTGATTCACATATACATGCCTAGCTTTGAACTTCAAGAAAATTATTATACTTCTTGGGTGGCTGAAAAATTCTTGGCCCTGGGCATTTTAACTCTAATCACTCAGAAATGCACAGCCTGTTATGTCTTATTCCCTAGTTACAGTAATTTTCTTTATGATAACTGAACCGTGTTTCCATCAAGGAAATTGCATATGAATTAATACAGTGGATGACATTTAATACAGAAATCTGGGTGCGGGGTCTGAATCAGACTGCTTGGTTCAGAAGCCAATTCTGCCATTTAGTACATTAGATGAACTTGGCCAAGTTACTTGCTTCTCTGCTTTAGTTCTGCATTTGAAAGATGAAGATAGTAATAGGACTTAGAGTTATTAGGAGGATTAAATAAAATTAATACATGTGACGTGCTTATAAAAGTGACTGGCACAGAGTAAGCACTCATTAAATGTTAGTTAATATTAGTCCATTTTATTGACAAGACAAGGCTTTTTATCCTAAACTTTGCTTGCAATTATTCAAACCAAAAGCTACAAGAAAGCACTTCATGGTTGTTTTATGTACTTGCAGGGAAGGGGTATTAACTTTATCTTGTAAGGAAGTTCAAAAATTCCTTTATGTGTTTACTTGTTTTTAAGAAATTCAGAAGTATAGAATGACTGAACATTGGAGCCTGATGAGATCTTAGAAACCACCAAGAGAGATGATTTTCCAACTATTATCTACAAAATAATCCTAGAGATTCTTGGAGATGATACTAAAGTCCCCCTCAAGGCCTGGCAGGACAGGTGTGGGTGAAAGAATGAGCTTCCTTGGTCTGCCTTGTCATTCATTCAGATTGACATTGCTTCCATCTGCTTTATATACTTTAATTCCTCTTTCTTTCTTTCTTTCTTTCTTTCTTTCTTTCTTTCTTTCTTTCTCTCTCTCTCTCTCTCTCTCTCTCTTTATTCATTTTTGAGACAGAGTTCCTATGTAATTATTCCAACTGTCCTGGAACTTGCCATGTAGCCCAGGCTAGCCTCAAATTTGTGTCAATCCTTCTGCCTCAGCGTCCCAAATGCTGGGATTACAGGCATGCATCACCATGCCCAACTATACTGCCACTCTTCATAGGAATTTATCTTATTTGACACAGATCTTCTCAGTAGGTTTCTTCCTCATGAAGGTACTGGGCTTTAGTGGGGTGACTGCATATATAAAGGGACCTATAGCAGGTAAACAGCAGGCCAGGTTTGCTGACTGTCCCATAGACCATAGTCTACCATGCTACCATGGGAACTTCTAGATTAAGTAAAAAACAAACAGGCAATGCCACTTCCCCCTACCACCCTGTATCTCTAGGAAGTACCAATATGCTTTTGCCAAGCAGTTTCTTCCACTTGATAAAAGCAATAGACACTAAACCAAGGGGCCAGAAGTGAGAGGTGATGTATGATACTGGTGATTGGGTGTTTGGCTTGTTTTGTAAATTCTTCATAACCCTAATCTCATTTGACTTTCCTGTCTATAGAAAAATGAATAATTGCTTTCCTAGGAAGCACTCTAAGGGCCACATAATTTATATGTATCAAGTACATGGGATTTAGGGATGAAAAATTCCCTACAGCTCTAAATCAAGTATTGTAATTTGAGGTTTCCTGGCAGTTTTTGCCATAAAAGAAATACTAACCTGCCTTTTCTGGGCCAAATGCCAAGCGAGGTACTGTAATTACCCTTTGCCCACTTTCTTTCCCCAACCTGTTTTAATTAGATAAGAACTCTACCTCCATTTCCTTTTCTGAGCTGAATTGTGCTGTTGCCACATGCCCTTCCAGGACTGATAATGCTCCAGTGTGCTGAGTGCTTTTCCCTTCAGAATGTAAAAGGTTTCGCCATAAAGACCTGGCTTTCTTCAGGGTACAAAATGTTTTCCAAGGAGTGGAGGGTTGAGGTCGAGGGAGCAAGTTTTCATTCTTTCTAAAACCAGATCTCTCAACTTCAAGCTGGTTCTGAGGAAGGACAGAAAAACAAGGGAAATCAAGAGGACGTGGGATGGAAAAAGAGCCTCTCACCTCTGGAATCTCGTTAGTTGAGACCAAATTGCCTGCAAAGGATTATGATCTTTTTTCTGAGAATCTCACAAACAAGATTATGAATGATATTTACAGCCAAAAGGTATATCTTGACCACCTTTTTACCCCTGTATAGGAAGAATTCCTTTGACCCTCCTGAATTGTTCATTTTACTAACACTCTTTTCTGGACCTTGTAAACCTGTATAAGGTACCTCATGGACCACCTTATGAATTCACTTACTAAAATGTTCCTTAAGTCCTCCAAGCTAAGGGTCCCCAACCGCAGGGCCTGGTAACATCTGTATTTATGTAGGTTTTTACAGCTGCTCTCCATTGCTTAAATTACTGCCTGAGCTCCACCTCCTGTCAGTTTGGCATTTCCCCCACCCTCAGTTCATAGAAAAATTGTCTTCCATAAAACTGGTCCCTGGGGCCAATAAGGGTGGGGACTGTGGCTCTAAACAATGGAACTTCAAAAGCCACCAAATTCATATATGTAGCTCTTCAGACACTTAAATGCAACTCTCTCTTTAGGAGCCTGTACCCATGTCTTGGATGTGTACTATTATTTTTTCTTAAATGTCTCTTTCTCTTTGGATTCTTGTTGGTGTTGTTAGGTACTGTTGAGTCCAAATCATAGCGACCCCCAAAGGGTTTTCAGTGGCTGATTATTTTGGGATTCCTTTGGGAGTGGATTGCCACATACTTCTCCTGTTCTCTCTGGGTACTGCACTTAAATCTCAAATATGTACTATCTCTTATCTCTTCTTATTAAACGCATTAGCTTTGTTTCACTCTAACTTGTCCTGAAACTCTTTTCTGTGACATAGCCAAGGACCTGGCTTTATCGGAGTGGAGATTCCTAAGAGGGGAACCCTCAGGTTGTAGCAGTTTCAGTGACTCCAAGAGGTAGCAAGAAACCATACCTACGCTGCTTGTCTCACACATCTCTGACAAATATTAAGGGGAAAGTGTTAATAGATTGATCGTGACACAGTTGTAAATGATCAGTGTCTTGGAGTCAACCCTCCACCCCACACTCTGTTTCCTTACTCTTGAAAAACCACTGAAATAAGTACATGTTCCACAGTCACAAAAGATGTGGCATCTGCTAATCTTCACCATTTTATCAACAACAGGACTTTTCCATAGCAGCACAATACCAGTGCCCCTTTCAAGCAAGCCTTTTCACTGAGAGCTGAATTCTAGTACCAACTGCCCTCCTAAATAGGATTGTGAGTTCCAGGCCAAGGACAGCCTGTGCAATTTAGCAGATCTGTGTCTCAAAATAAAAAATAAAAAGGGTCTGGGGGTGCAGATCAGTGGTGGAGAGCATCATTTTAGGCAAGAAGTTGAGTGACTTCTAGAAGCTTCTTTGCTCAAGCTTACATAGCTTTTTACTTTAAATAGCTTGGAGCTGCCTATATCAACACATGCAGTTTACTTTATTATCTTTTTAATGGTCACACAATATTCCATTTTATGGCTAAGATCCATGTTTGTGCCTATTCACAAAAAAGAGGATACAACTGAATGTGGACATTATTGAACAATATCATTAATATCACACACAGGTAAAATTTTGCTAAAGATCATTCAAAAGCAAGTGCAGTAGTATATATGGAGAGAACTGCCAGAAAATGAAACTGGATTTAGAAGAGGGCGGAGAACCAGGGATATCATGGTTGACGGCAAGTGGATATTAACTAAGAGCATAGAACAACAGAAAAATGTCTATCTATGTTTTATTGGCCTGCAGGTATACCACTGGGGCATCTGATCCTGTCAGATGGTGGAAGCTAAGCAGGGTCGGGCCTGGTTAGTACTTGGATGGGAGACCGCCTGGGAATACCAGGTCCTGTAGGCTTGGGAGAAGGACCTGGCAAACAATCCCAAAAAACAATCAGCCATTGAAAACTCTATGAATAGCAGAGAAGCCCTAATAATCGTGTTTTGCCTGTTGTACATAGGGTCACTATGAGCCAGACACTGACTCAAAAGTACTTAACAACAACAACAACAACAACAACAGCAACAACATTTTATTGACTATGGAAAGGCATTTGAGTGTGCAGATCATAATAAATTATGGATAAAATTGCAAAGAAGGGGAATACTAGAGCACTTAATTGTACTCATGAGGAATCTGTACATGGAGAAGGAGGCAGTTGTTCAAACAAAACAAGGAAACACTGCCTGGTTTAAAGTCAAGAAAATTGTGTGTCAAGGGAATATCCTTTCATTGTACCTCTTCAATCTCTATGCTGAGCAAATAATCTGAGGATCTGGACTTTTAAAAGAAGAACATGGCATCATGATTGGAAGAAGACTCATTAACAATTTGTGTTATGTAGATAACATAATGCTGCTTACTGAAAGTAAAGAGGGTTTGAAACATTTACTGATGCAGATCAAAGAACATAGACTTTAGTATGGATTATGCCTCAACATCAGCAAAACAAAAATCCTTACAATTGGGTCAGTATGCAACTTTATGATAAATGGAGAAAAGATTGAAGTTGTCCAAGATTTTGTTTTACCATGGTATTTTCTGTTGCATCAAATGGATGTGAAACCCTGGACAATGAATAAGGGAGACAGGAGAAGAATTGATGCTTTTGGATTATGGTGCTGGAGATGTCTATTGAATATACTGCGGACTGCCAAAAGAACCAACAGATCTGTCCTAGAAGAAGTGCAACCAGAGTGCCCCTTGGAAGCAAGGATGGCTAGACTGCATCTTATGTATTTTGGATATTTTGTCAGGAGGGAGCAATCCCTGGAGAAGGACATCATGTTTGGGAGAGTAGTAGGTCAACAAAAAAAATAGAAGACCATCCACTAGATGGATTGACACAGTGTCTGCAATAAGGGACTTAAACATAAAAAAGATGATGTGTCTGGCACATAATCAGGGAGTGTATATAGGGTGGATATGAGTTGGACCCGACTTGGTGGCACCTAACAACAACAACAGCAACCATAATTTAACTACTCATGAACATTAAGGCTGCTTTCCAGTCTTTTGATCTGGGAGGCAATACTGTAATGTATGTAGTGGGGGAGGATCATTTATACAAATTAGTATCTTCATAAGATATATTCTTATAAGCTGAACTGCAGGGTGAAGATTTTTTGTGTGTGAAAGCAGGATTGTTGTTGTTGTTAGGTGCTGTCAAGTCATGTCTGACTCATAGGGACCCTCATAGAGTTTTCAAGGGCTGATTGTTTTGGGATTGCCTCTGGAGTGGATTGCCACACCCTTCTCCCATTTTTGTGGTGCTGGGAATCAAACATGGGACCTCAGAGACTGCACAGCAGCCCTCTACCAACTGAGCTAAATCCCAGCCCAAAAGCAGGGTAGGTGGTATCAATTTACTCTCCATTGTAATTGCTTGTCTCTATTCTGGCCAGCAATGCCTGAGAGCTCTGCTTCCATGATTGAAAGGAGTATCTCAATGTAGTTTAATATCATGAATGAGGTTGAACATACTTTTATGTTTTTGAGAAATATTTTTTATTTCCCTTTCTCTAACCACAAAAGTGTTTAGTGTATTTTCTCTTGGGTATTGGCCTTCTTCTTACAGTGTCTGAACCACTTGTGTACAGGGAGCTTAGTCTTTAGACTGTATATTGAATTGCAAATGCATACATATGTATTTATAGTATTGTAAACCTTGACTTTTAAATTTGTTCATGGGATAACTGCCCAACCAAAAAAATTTAAATGTCTTCTGGCTTTTTTTGGATGTTCAAAGTATGTTTTCTCCCTATGAAATTTAGAAAATATCCCTCAAAATTTCTTCAAAATATTTTGTGACTTAATTTTTCACATTTAAAATTTGATCCATCTGAGATTAATTTTGTTTTAGTCTATAGAGATCTACTTTTGTTTTATTTCTCCAGATGGCCACTTGACTTTTCTGGTACTATTTACTGAAGACTATCAGTCTCCTGTTGAATTTATCATATACTAAGTTTGTCTTGTGTATTTTAATACATTGCTGGGTTTTCTGGTCTGTCCCCTTGATATTTTTGGTCTGTTCTTATGAAGTCATTGCTTTTAGAATTAGAATTATAATATCCTTTAATATCTAATGGAATATTTATCTTAATTTTTTTTTAGAATTTTCCAAGTTAATCTTGCTTTTATTTTTCACGTGAACTTTAGAACCAACTTATCTAGACCCTCTCCCTCCAACAAAATCAATAAGTATTTTTTTTTTTTTGGAGAGAGTACATAAATCTATAGATTAAATTAAAATGACTACATATTTATGTTGTTGAATTTATTTTTAATTTCTTTTACTTAATCTTTTAATGAAAATCTTTAAAATATATTTCATTTTACAAAAGCAGAATGAATGACTATAAAATAAAGCTCAAGCATTCCAGAAAAAGTGAAATCTACCTTCTGACATAGTGACCACCTTTAACAGCCTAGCATGTATTCCCCTGTAATCCTCCCACATACACCCTACCCTCTGTCCTGGGGATCAAATTGAGGACTTTGCACATACTAGGCAAGTGCTGTACCACTGAGCTATAACCACAGCTGCTGCCTTAGAGTTTTTGAATGTGTGTGTTTGTTTGTATATGTATGTGTGTGTATTGTTATGGCTAATTATGGTTTTTGTCTTGCAGTATCCTTTATTTCCTCCTTTTAGCTTTGTATCTTGCTCTCCTGACTTCAGAAGTTCTCACATCACCTTTCCTTCCTGGCTATAGTGGTTGCTTCCAGGGCTAGACACCTGAGCATAGGCAGGCCAATCAAAATTCAATCCTGGGATTTTTCAACTTTTGAAACTCTGTTCTACAGTAAAGCTGCTATGAGAACATAATAACAGAGGTGCTGGTATCCATGGCTCTACTTTCATGAAAAAGCTGCAATGAGTGAGGCAGAGACCGAGTCTTGCCCCTGAAATTCTCAAAGGTCTTTTGTATAACTCATTCTTCAGTTCTCAGAGATACTTCAGTATTATTATTATGGCTGTGCCTCACCCATAGTAAGTTCCATTCTCACTGAAGCTGTTCCACATGGTTATCTACCATTTGCAACAAAAAGAGTTCTAATATACCAACTTCTGCAATTGATTTTCCTCAGTAAAAATTGTATATATCATAGACAATTTCCATGTCAATGTACATCTTCCTCTTCTTTTTCGTCTTTTCATTTCTTTTTTCCTTTCTTTCCTTTCATTTCCTTTCCTTTTTTTTTTTTTTTTTTTTTTTTTTTTTTTTTTTTTTTTTTTTTTTTTTTTTTTTTTTTTTTTTTTTTTTTTTTTTTTTTTTTTTTTTTTTTTTTTTAGGCAAGGTCTCACTATGGTGCCCTGGCTGCCTTGAAACTCACTCTGTTGCCCAAGATGGCCTTGAACTTGTAGCAATCTTCCTACCTCAGCCTCCTGAGTGTTGAGATTTCAGGCATGTGTTTCTTTCTTCCTTTTTAATGGAATGAATGTTTATGAGCCAGGAGCACAAGAAGTTTTTAAATATGGTAAACAGAAAATTCAGCTTGAAGAACTACAGCCACATCAGGATCTGTGATTGTTATGTAAATGAGAGGCCAGCACTATTCAAGTAAGTATAAGTACAGGTTCAAGTAGTACTTATTACTCAACCACCCACGCAGTACTCATTACACCTTCTTATATCCTTTATTATCTCTATCACCTCTATAGATGACTAAAGATTGTGCCTTACGCCCTCCAGTTTCCCTACCACAAGGATCGCAGTAATCTTGAACTCATCCACTCATTCAAAGGGTCTTGAAAACTTTTAATGGAACATTTTGAGTAAAATTGAGAGGAAGCTGTGTTTGCCCTAGCTATTGAGGCTTGGAACCACAATTATATTTCATACCAAGTAAAGACCTTATACTCAATGTTCTTACCATGCAATTTCCAAGACACAGAGAAATTACAATGAAAGGTCAGATTTGGGCTTTGTTGTTGTTAGGTGCCATCGGATTGGGTCCAACTCATAGTTGACCCTCATAGAGTTCTCAATGGCTGATTGTTTTGGGAGTGGATTGCCACATCCTTCTCCCACTTTGGGGATTCTAGGGATCAAACCCAAGTCTTCAGAGGGTGTGGAGCAACACTGTACCAACTGAGCTAAACTCCAGCTCCTTAGGCTTTGTAGTCACACAGTAATAGGTCAAGACCGAGTTCTTCCATTTGTAAGCTGCATGGTTTAGAGCAATTGACATGGCCCTTCTAAGCCTGTTTTCTCATTTGTAAATTAAAAAAGAAGGATAATTAATAGTACTTGTCTAATTAATAGTACTTGCCTAATATATAATTTGAGGCAACCAAATTAAGAATTACATGGAAATTTCCAATGGCTATGGCAGGCCCATAACAAATGCTCAATAAATGGAGATTAGCATCATCTTTTTGATACACAGTAAATTCAGCTCTCAGGATTATATTCTCTTTCTACAATCCAAGTTTTGCCAATATGACTCTCAGTAACTGTTCTTTCTAAGGTTTCAGGAACACACATTAAACAGCTGGGGGTGCACTGGGGGTGGTGGCTCACGTCTGTAATCCCAGAGACTTGGAAGGCAGAGGTAGGAGAAGGATCACAGACCAAAGGCAGCCTGCATAACTTAGCAGGACCCTGTCTCAAATTAAAAAATAATAAAAGGGGTTGGGAGTGCCCAGTGGCAGAGCACGTACAAAAGTATGTGTGAGGCCTGAGGTTTAATGCCCCAGAATTGCAAAAAAAAAAAAAAAAAAAAAAAAAAAAAATGCTGTGCACTAGGTAGGAAACATTTGGAAATGAAATAGAGGTATAAATAAGGAAAGAATGCAGGACATTTTAAATGTTGAATTTCTCTTTAAGAGCAAAATTATACTGTAAGTGAAGGGGAAAATTCATTCTTTCTGTGACCTTGGACTTTTTTATCGAAGACAAAGATATATCTTTCCATTGGGCTATTTTTGTGTCCTTGGCAGTATTTTGAAGATTCTTGAATAACATGTAGAGGAATAACAATGGTGCCTAATATATAGTACCTGCCTGTAACACACACTCAAAAAATATAATGTATGACAAATACACACTTACTGCCATATCCTGGAATATGCGTGACTAATGCAATAAGATACATCAGTCTTTTAATAATCTCAAATTTCCATAGTTGTGACTCACACTTGGCTTTACCCTTGCAGTAGAAACTGTTTTTGATCCTATGCCACACTTACCTCTGTCCTGCTCACATGTGGGATAGATTTATTAAGGTGACCAGAGATATCTGTGGGTATTCTTGCTGCCATAAGATGAACAGGTGTGGCTGCCCTGCCAGTGCATGGGAGGTATCAACATCCAGGAGGAGGTGACTGTGTAGAAGTCACATTTCTCTTGACAACTGTGAACAGGCAAAGGAATATTGCCATACACATTATTGATTTCCAAGCTATTTGATTTCTGTTTTAAAGGTAGAGTGTCTTCTTCCATAGGAAATAGGGGGTTTGGTTGAGATTGCTCAACTGTTAATCATATGGTAGGTTTAGATTACTAACTGGCACTCAGTGCTCCATAATCACATATTCTGTATACCTTATGGCACACTTACTGTATGCTCAGTATTGCGCGCCATGTAGGACTTGCTTTATCATATTTAATCTTCTGAAGTAGGTGTAATTATCCCACTTTCCAGGTAAAACAAATGAGAGTCAAGATCGCAGATCTAAACTGAAAAAGGAGACTTGCCTATCTCTGAAGTCTGTGTTACTAACCACAATGCTTAACTTGGCATATTTCAAAAAAGTTAAAAAAAAAAATCAACTGTAAAATAAATTGAAATACTATTTGACTGCATGTCAAAGCATGCTCTGTCATCTGGAACAGAAGCATTGCCATGCTAGGTATCACTAGTGTAGGCATTCTTTTTGTTAATAAAATCACATGGTGGCTAAGGGCCATAGTTCCTGGTTTGAAAATTAGCCTGAAAAAGCCCTGGGAAATTTAACTTTCTTTTCAGATGCATTTGCTTTCGGTGTTCAAGATTTCTTTTCTCATGTGATCTGAAAATGTCATAGCCGCAAGACGTGAGGAGAACTTTATTCAATCATTTGCCTTAATTATTTAGTGTCTTCATTTGGTGAAAAACTTATTCGTGTCATACCACCATTTGGCCTTTCCCACATAACCTAACTAACCTCTGAGAAATATATCAACAAATAGGAAAGATGATCCAGTGAATTGCTTATTCTGCAAGGAAAAAGCATGTGGCTTGGGAATCAGAGGAAATTGATTTGCCCAGGAAAGAGCATACTCATACTCAAAGCATTTCAACATGAGTCACAAAACGTAAGCACAAACCCATAGTCAAAAAAGGTGAATGAAAATGGGTATGGCAGCATCTGCCTGTAATCCCAGCACTCAGGAGGCTGAAGCAGGAGGACTGATGTGAATTTGAGCCCTGTCTGGGCTATATACGGAGTTCCAGGCTAGGGTGGCTTACATAAAAAGAAGTTTTCTCAAAAAACAAACAAACAAAAACAAAGCAACCCAAACTAAAACAAATAGTGAATGAACAAAGACCGAATTCCTTTTCTAGTTTGTATCAATGCCATCAGCAGGGGCTTATTTCCTGTCATGTTAAAAATGAGAGTTTGTGCTAAAACACCCAAAGAGATGCTCTGTCAGTGAGGAGATCACAGATAGATATGGAGAGTCCAGGTCCTGGGAACAAACATTGAGAGAGTGGGCATTTGGAAGATCAGAGTCATGTCCCAGGTCCAATAGAGAAAACAGACTGGGTTCTGGGAGCAGGAGTATGGAGAATCTTATGAAGTTTCAAGGCAGGCAGGAGATGGGGGCTGCACTAAGTGTCAGAGGACCTCATTCCTGAAAGAATTGGGGAGAGAAGGCCTGGGGCTTATTCTTGAAGATAGTAGAGCAGCTAGTAGGTTTTTGTTTTTTGCTTTTGTTTATTTTAGCAAGGTAGGTACTTGGTTAAAAGAACTGTTTCACTGATGTGCAAGGAGAAGTCTTGTTTCTAGAAACCACATCTGTCTAGCTCATTGCTATACTGTCTTCAGGAGGAGACCCTCTCCCTGGCACACAGAAGACACTTGATTCAGTGTTTGTTGAGTGAATACGAGGCAGAAGGCTAACGCTCGGTTCATGAATACAGGGCATGTGGTAGGAGCAGGTCTCTGAGATGGGATGACTTGATACTGAGTCACCTGAACCATGACTCAGGACACTCTCATCCCGGAGCCGAGGGCGGGGCTGGACCTGCAGTTGAAAGGCAAAGGCTCAGGTAGGGGAAATGAGCAGGATGGGGATAAGCAAATGAGACAGTTCTCTGTTCATTCTTTGGCAGCTTTATATTATTATTGGGTCTTCACTTTTTTTTTCTTTTTTCTTCTGAAACAAAGTCTTGCTTTGAAGCCTGGGCTTGCCTTGAACTTGTGTCAATCTTCCTGCTCAGCTTCCTGAGTACTGGGATTATAGGTGTGTGTGACCACGCCCGGCTTTGGGGTGGGTCTTAACTTTTGATCAAACACATTGAAAATGTTTTGTGAGTTTCCCAGTTTCCTTAGAGCCCAAATGCTAGACCCTAATTAAGGAAGTCACTTTTATAAGCCAGGTGTGGTGATGCATGCCTACAACCCCAGCACTCAGGAGGCTGAGGCTGGAGGATCAAGGCAAGTTTGAGACTAGCCTGCTCTATATAGCAAGTTCCAGTCCAGGATGGGATACACAGTGAGATCTTGCCTGGAAAAAATTAAAAAAGGAAGTCACTTATGTCCCAAATGTCCATGGTTCACAATCTTAGGAGCTACCAATTAGTTTAAATTTATTTAATACTTGCTATGTGGTTGGCACTGTGACAGTCTATAGCCAGTATAATATTTCTATTCCTCCAAGTAATCCATGAAGGTGGATATTATTGGGTCCACATGACAAGGGAGAAACCTAAGGATCAAGTTTAATGTCTTGCCCAAGGCTACTTGGACAGGAGATGTTGGAACCCAAGTGCCAAGCCCAGAATCCATCAACTTTCTCCAAACCTCCCTGTGATGGCCTCTCCATAGATCAGTTTCAGGCTTTAATGTGAAGATGAGTCACTTTGTTAAAATGCAAATTCCAGTTCAGATTGTAAGATAGGACATGAGGTTCTATTTGGCTGATAAACTCCCAGGCTATGTTGATACTGCCGGCTTCTAAAACACACACTCAGCAGCAAGAATCTACAGCAAGGTTGGTCAGACAATAAATATTTTCAGTTTCGTGGGTTGTATGGTCTCTGCCATAGTGGTGCTAATGATGTAATAGATAGTATGTGAACAAGTGAGTGTGACTCTGTGCCAATGAAACTTCATTTAGGGACAATGAAGCTACAATTTCATAATTTTCAGGTGTTACAAAGTATTATTGTTTTTGAAATTTCTTTCTGACCATTTAAAAATGAAAAGAAAAAATTTAAAATTAAAAAAAAAAAAAACTGGGGCTGGGGTGGTAGCTCAGTGGTAAAGGGCTTACCACTGCTTGTGTGAAACTCTGAGTTCGATCTCCCACATTGCAAAACAGCAAAAAATAAAAATAAATAAAAATGTAAAGAACTTATTAGCTCATGGCCCATATTTCCCTCACCCCCAGCCTGGAAAATTCACTGGCCTTTGTACCAAGGAGGTGAAGAATATCCCAAAAAGGCTAGATAGCCCAGCATCTGAGATTTTGTGAAATCACCTATCACCAACCTCAGCAGGTGGCAGACAGGTGGCTGAGATGAGCAAGCACTGGTCATAGAGACTGATTTGCACATATGACAGCCTAAGATGCCTCCGATAGAATGACATACAAAGCTTTGTCATCTATTAATCCCTCAGTTTCCTCATGTATAAAGCGTGGCTAGAAAGTACCCACCTCACTGGGCTATGTGAAGAGAAAAAGAATCAGATAACATACAAAACGCTTTTGTGATGCCTTATGAAGGTGAATTATAATGTTAGAATTATAATGTTAACATCCATGGCTGAAACAAGATGTGAGGAGGACAAGGGACCATCAGAACATGACCAGATCTGAGGACCCACCAGTTCTGAGATTACCTGTGAGAGAATTCATAGATCATCACACTGTGGTTGAAAACAAACATAGAATTTTGAGGAAAATGCTTTGGGAATTGGGAACTAAGTACAATTCTGCAAGGTAGGGGTGAGGTCCATGCAGAGGACTTCTAAAAATGTCTTTTTAAAGCAGGTAACTGATATCCTCAGGAGAAACATTGGCAACTAAGAGCTGACACTAATATAGCACTTACCATGTGCTTGGCAATGGTCTAGTGTTTTATAAGCAGTAAGCTATTAAATTCTCACAATCATTTTATAATGTAGTCATTATTATAATCCACATGTAACTGATGAGGCAAGAGAGGTGAAGAGGGTAAATAACATGCCCAAAGCTACTTTTCCTTAAAATGGCAACACCAGCTGGCTCTAGCACCCTTGTTCTTAATCACCATGCTTGAAGTTTTTATCCCAAGATCTCTAGGTTCTCTGGATGCCATTGGCTTGGCTGTACATGGGGGCAGTGGAGTGGAGGAATCTCTTGGGTTCTTGGGGATTTGCCGTCCTTTCATGCTGCTAGGTTGTGACAAGTATCAAATATGATTCATGTGGAAAGGGAAATAGTTCCTTTGTCTTTACATATCACAAACTAACCAATGAAGCCAGAGTTCTGGCCTCTTCACACAGAAGACTGAACAAGTTCAGACTATATTCTGCATCTCTATGAAGATTCATTTCCAGAGGTAAGTGGGGGTGGCACACATATTTCTGTCTCTTTTCTGTGTGGGTAATGACTCTAGCCTCATCTGGAGACTGTGCACAGGCAATGTGAAACAGAAAGATGCCCACTGTGGATGAGAAGGAAATGCCACTTGAACCAGGTCTCCTGAAATTAGTGCCTCTGATTACTTGGATCCTATGAGTCTGTAGAAAACTTTGGGTGATTCCCCACATTGTGACTATCATTTTTCCCATCAGTAACTTTTTTAACAACTCAATAGGTCTTTTAAGATTGAACTTGGAAAAGGAATTTTTAATAAGGGTATTCCCAACTCTACTCACCTCAGATGATTTATACTGGAAAATTAATCTCACTGTATATGTCTGTATTTGGTAGCTTCCTCTTCAGTGAGATCAAATTTCCTGGATATTCCAGAATTGCCTTCACCGTGGGTTTTTTTTTTTTTTTTTCACTTGCAGGAGGAATGCTGATCTTAGAAATGCTATGTTACCGTTTCTCAAAAGATAGTGTTATGTAAACTGTCTATCTTTATGGTATATATAAAACTGTATTCATAAGGTTTGATTATGCTCTAGTGCCTGCCCTTGTACTTAAGCAAAACAATCTCAGATTCTTCAAATTCCTCAAGGATTTCTTCCAGTTGATTAGAGACTGTGTGCCTCTACATTTTTTCTGAAAGGGCTATAGATATGTTTTGGATCCTACTTCTGCAAGTAATCAATATATTTATTAATATGATGACAACAAACTCCGAACCACACAAGCACATAACTGTGTGTCATTTGTTATATAGAGTTCCTTGTAGTTTTCTTTTTTTACTGATTTAATACTTACAGTTTGGGGATTTTAAAGTTTATTTTAAAATTATTTTAATGAGATTTGCTTGAATTTCAAAAGAAATATGCAAAGGAAAGTTTGCCTAATTTTTACAGGATTTAAAGCCAAGAAAATCAGTGGGAATTGTTGTTTAGGTAAATGAGAGTCATAGAAAAAGTCCAAAATTGCTTTAAACTTGCTTTATAGAAGACTCTAAATATGAGAGTCAGTGCAATCAATTAGGAGAATATATTGAATACCAGGAATTCCTATTTCCAGTCCAGCTCAACTCATAGCTATCATATGACCTTAAATAATTCACTTGGAATACATTCTCATGGCAGTAAATTGTTGGTTTTGGGATATATCTCATTCACTAATGCTCACATAAGACTACAGAAGATGAAGAGGAAAAGGGTTTCAAAAGCATATTTTCTAAAAATTTTAAATTTGAAGAGAAATTCTTGAGGCAAAATGATTTCTAATATGTTTGGAGTTTAGATGTTTAGTAAACAGATAACATGACCAGCATCATGTTGTGGGCAAATACAAAGGTAATTTATGTTAAAATTTGGTTAAGATTTATGTTGAGATTTGGTTCCTTTTGACTTAATGAGGAATTTGTTATCTGTTATGAAATATATTCCTGCAGCCGTACCACTGTAATGTCTGATCCCATCAGATCAAGGACGCTTAGCAGGGTGGGGCCTGGTTAGTACTTGGATGGGAGACCAACTGGGAATACCTGGTGCTGTAGGCTTGGGAGAAGGACCTTGCAGCCCACTTCCCAAAAACAATGAGCAATTGAAAACCCTATGAATAGCAGGGAAGTACTAACCATACTATTTTGCCTGTTGTACTTAGGGTTGCTATGAGTTGGTCACCAACTCGATGGCATACAACAATGACAACAACAACAACAACAATAATGAGGTATATATTATTTCCAAGAATCTATACCGAGCAATCCAGGATATCATGCATTAAATACTGTTTTGCAGTTATCAAATGCTATAAGAATCTGAAGGACAAGAGCTGGGTCTGATGGAACACACCTGTGTAATTCCAGAATTTGGGAGATTGAGGCAGGAGGATTTCGAGTTTGAGGTCACCCTGAGTTACAAAGTGATATCCTATCTCAAAAATAAATAAATAAATAAATAAATAAATAAATAAATAAATAAATAAAAATTAAAAAATAAAAACCAAAAGAAACAAAAAGAATTCAAAGGGTGATAGATCAATAAGGCAAGAAATGGCTCCATGGAGGAACTGAGAGTTGAGCTGGGTCTTGAGTAACAGACACAATGGCAATAGGGTACCAGAGAAAGTCGAAGGCCTTCAGGGAGTGGGAAGCTGTATGGGTCAAGTCACTAAGGTAGGAAAATGAGCCTGGAAAGTGAGCAAAGAATGAAAAAACTAGCCTGAATGGAGAAGAAGAAAGACTGGGGTTTGTCATCCTGCCCAGACCACTGACTTTCAGCCAGGGCACTTTACCTGTGTTGTTGTTGTTGTTGTTAGGTACCATCCAGTCAAGTCCGACTCATAGCCACCCTATGTACAGCAGATCGAAACACTTTCCAATTCTGTGCCAGGCGCACGTTCTTATTTATGTTTAAGCCCACTGTTGCAGACACTGTATCAATCCACCTGGTAGAGGGTTTTCCCTTTTTTTGCTGACCTGCCACTCTCCCAAATATGATGTCTTTCTCCAGGGATTGGTCTCTCCTGACTACATGTCTGATATATGTAAGATTCAATCTAGCCATCCTTGCTTCCAAGGAGCACTCTAGTTGCACTTCTTCTAGGACAGATTTGTTGGTTCTTTTGGCAGTCCATGGTATATTCAATAGACATCTCCAGCACCATAATTCAAAAGCATCAATTCTTTCCTATCTCCCTTGTTCAATGTCCCGCTTTCACAGCCATATGATGCAACTGAAAATACCATGGCATTAGTCAGGGGCACCTTCGTCTTCAATGTGACATCTTTACTTTTCAATACTCTAAAGAGATCTTTTGCCATAGTTTTTCCCAGAGCAATGCGTCTTTTGATTTCTTGACTGTTGCTTCCACAGATGTTGATTATACAGCCAAGCAAAGCAAAATCAAGGACAACCTCAATCTTTTCTCCATTTATTGTGAAGTTGCATACTGACCCAGTTGTAAGGACTTTTGTTTTGTTGATGTTTAGGAGCCTCTGTAAACTCTAAGCAGGGAAGTGCTATGAGGAAAGGGTGTTCAAAGAATGATTTGTCAGTGAGGAACACCAGGGTACAATGAGGCATAGTTTTTTGGGATTGCAGCTTTTTATATTTAATATCTTGTAGAGTCTTAATTTGGGAGATTGGCTGTTTTGGTAGCCAATGAAACATTTATCTTCACACCGATGTAAACATTTGACCTAGTATTTTAAGTTCAACTTAATGTTGTTTCAATATTTTTATATCAAAATACTCCACACAATTGCATTGGGCCACTTCTAGTCCTATGGACCAAAGGTCAGGTAAAAAAAAACCCACACAAATGTACTGTATTAACTTCTGAGTTGTACAGGATGCTACGGCAGACAGGCCCTTAGAGAGCTTATCAGTTGAGGCTGGCTATAAGCAAACTGTTACAAAATATTGAGCTACAATAAGAAGTATTAGGTCATTTGGGGAAGTCTAACAGGGGGTTCCAACGCAGAGAGGGGCCTGAGGATTTGGGGAAACTCTCCCTGAGGAACTGATATTCAAAATGAGATTTGTTGGCTGTGGAGGAAGGGAGAGGAGAAGCTGCAGGGGGTTAGAAATTTTCAGAAGAGGAAATTGCACTTGTGAGGTCCCTGAGGTGAGAGAGAGTCCAAAGCATTCAAGGAACTGAAAAAAGGGCCAGCTGGGCTGAAGTGGCAGGCAGGGCCAGGGGAGCTGTCTAAAGGGAAGCCAGATGGTGCCTGGCCTTGGAGACCACAGCAAGGTGGATACTTCTCCCTCTTCCTCAAAGGGGCCACCTTCCTTGACATGTGTCACAGTGACCTCAACATCCATGCTTACTGTGCTCTAACATCAGATCCTATGCTATAGTCTTTTCTCAGCATCCATAGGGGATTGGCACAAAGACCTTCTGCTTCTATCAGAATATGAGGATGTTTAAGACCCTTATATAAAATGGTATAGTGTTTGCATATAAGTGAAACCTATCCCCTCATATGGGAGAAGGACCCGGCAACCCACTCCCAAAAATCAATCTGCCATTGAAAACTCTACGAACAGCAGAGAAGCACTGAAAATAGTGTTTCCCTTATTGTATGTAGGGTTGCTATGAGTCAGATACCGACTCGACGGCACCTAATAACTAACTAACATCCTCTCATATACTTTAAACCATCTCTAGATTACTAATACAACAGAAATGCATGTGGATAGTTGTGATACTATATGGTTTTTAAAATAATAACAAAGAAAAAAGTGTTCAATACAGATGGAATTGTTTTTCAAATATTTTTGATCTGCAGGTGGTTGAATCCTTAATTGGTCAAAACTTACGGATGTACAGTCTGCAGATCTGTGGGGCTGATACTATCTACATCACTTCAGGGCAAAGACCTTGAATCTGATCATGGACCCATCTTAGAATTCAAGGTCAGATGACAGTGTTCTGTCTTCATCGTTGTCAAGGTTGAAATTCTCTGCTTTGACCATAGCCATGTATCCCTTCATCTCCTATTGAACTGTAGTTTGACCTTCGAGCACCTTCTGTTCTCTTCACTATTTCCAAACCCACAGTTTATGAGGCTTTCCTCCCACTCCTCTATCCAGAGCCTAGACCCTCAGGACCCTTGATAACTACTTACGGCTGATTGCTTATTTCATTCCTCCTAACCACTGTCAAACTTTATCATCCTAGCCCCTGAATTTGCTCCTCCACTCCATTTGTTTCCTATGTCAGGGATGGTACCACAGCATTGAGTTACCCTCTTCAGGACCCCAGGAATCTGCTGCTTCTTTCTCATTTTCTATTTAGACAGTGACCAAATCCCATTAACTATACCAACTTAACCTCTCTCTTTCAGTTTCCTTCTCTCTATCTAAATGGCCATTTCCCAGCTTGTTTTTTGGGGGAAAGAGAGGAGTTTTCTTTTGTCATTGTTGTTTATGGTTTTGGTTTTTTGAGACAGAGTCTCTGTTGTCCAGGCTGGCATCAAACTTTGATCCTCCTGCTTCAGCCTCCTGGGCTCTGGAATTACAAGCATTTGCCACCATGCTTGGCTTATTTCCTGACTTTAGATGGTTGTCACTTTCCTTGTCTGTCATTTGGAATTCTTCCAGTCTTTTCTCCACATGACCTACGACATGAAATCTATCCTTGTCACTGCTTTGTTTTATATTTGCTGAAGACTCTTATTGCCTATAGGAAGAAAGTTCAAGCTCCTTACATAGAAAACAGGGCTGCTGTGGTCTGGCCCCAGCTCACATCTCTCACCTTTCTGCCCAGGTAGGCACCTCCTTCTGATCCAGGGTCTCACACATGCTTTGTAGGTGCTCTTACACCGAGCTGTACCCCAAGCCCATTTTATTTTGAGACAGGGTCTCTCTAAGTTGCATAGGCTGCGTAGGACCTCAAACTTGAGATCCTCCTGCCTCACCCTCCAAAGACTCTGGGATTACAGGTGTGTGCCACCGTGCCCGGCCCCATTCCTCCCTTGAACATTATGCTCTAGCTGTTCAAACTTGCCCTTCTTCCTCTAACCTCCATGTCATTGCCTGCTTCTGGGTGTGGTGTTCTCTGTGTTGGGTGGCTTTCCCCTCCCATGTTACTCCACACACACTTGACATCTTTTAGGATTCAGCATGCAACTTACAGGAAGCCTTTCCTGAACACTTTATCTGCCTTCTTCACAGGTGTTCTTGGTCTGTCCTTCCTCCATACCCCCACCACCCCCAGCAGACATTTGGTTCAATCAGAGCACCTGTCCCACTTTATTGTACAAATTTTTTAAAACCTCTCTCTGTCAACATGTATAGAAGTTCTTTGAAAGTAGGGCCTATGCATTACTTGACTTTGCATGTTTGGTACCTAGCACAGTTCCCAGACTGCTGTGGCCACTCAGAGAAGATCAGCAGGCCACAGGGAAATCTTTGGCATGACAATTGATCTTAGTCTCATCTTGCTGAGACTAATTTCTTTCTTTCTTTCTTTCTTTTTTTGTGGTACTGGGGGTTGATCCCGGGGCCTCACACCTACATGCTTTGCAAGTGCTGGACCACTGAGCTGCACCCCCAACCCTTTTATTTTTTTTCCTTACTTCCTGAGATAGGGTCTCGCTAAGTTACATAGACTTCCTTTGGTCTCAAACTTGCAATCCTCCTGGCTCTGCCTCCCAAGCTGCTGGGATTACAGACATGCGTCACCACGCCCAGCTGCTGAGACTAATTTCTTAAGTGAGGCCCTTCAGTCCCCTTCTCCTACCTTTTCAGAGAAAAAAATCTTTATATCTTCTATATTAGTCCAGTTTTCTTAGGTATAACAAAATATCTGAGGCAGTCTACTTTATAAGGAAAAAAGGTTTATTTAGCTCTTGCTTTTGGAAGGGTATGTCAAAACAGCATGGGGCAGACTCTGGTGAAGGACCCACTGGCTGTATCACACCATGGTGGGAGGGCATATCAGAAGCAAGCAAATGATAACATCACAAATCAGGAGCAGAGAGAGTGAAAGAGGATGGCCACGGTCTCACAATCCCTTCCAAGGACATGTCTGCAATGACTTAAAGACCTCCCACAAGTCTCCACCTCCTAAAGGTTCTATCACCTCCCAATAGGGCCAACCTGGGGAACAAGATTAATGAATGAGTCTTTTGGGGAAAGGCATTTGAATTACACTCAAACCATAGCACTTCCCCTCTTTCTTCAGTCCCATTTTGAGGAAGAAGTGTTCCTGATGCTTTCCAAGATTCATCCTAACCCCAGTGCCGAGGACCTAACACATTCCTGTTTCTCCTGTACTTTGCTCCATAGGTTGTTTCCTCTTTCGCTTTCTGTTTCTTTTTCTCTTTTGACTTTTCCTTGTCTACAAATGAGCTTCTCTTCTCCTAATAAAATAAAACACACACACTTCCTTAACCTTCCCTGATCATCCTGTCTACAGTAGTTTTTCCCTCCCCCTGAACCCACTCTCTCATTTCCTCATTTTCCTGATTGCATTCATCACAATACTATTGTTTTATTTTCCTTTTAGCTCACTTTTTGTCCCCACTAGAATGTAAGGACCATGAGGACTGGGACTTGTTCCCAATGTTTTGTGCAATGCTTTGTGTAGAGGCAAAATTTATTTGAATTGGAATGCACTCAAGTGAATAAATAAATTAACCTGCTATCTTTCTTTACTTCCAACCTTTAAGTTCCACACCTTCAAGGCTCTTTCCAGTCCATTCTGGTTTCAACAGTACTGCTCCACTGAAATTGTTCAGCAGTTTGCCAAGGACTCCTTTATTACCAATCCCAATGGCCTTGACATTTCTATGGCATTTGATAAACTTTCCTTGAAATTCCCTTCTTACTGGTTTCTGATACAATGCACTGCCCTGGCTTTTTTCTGACACCTCTGGTCACTCTTCTTTCACTGGCTTATCTTTCTTCACTCAACAACTTCTCCTCCCTCTCTTTCTAGATCTTGCTATGTAACCCAGGTGGCCTCAAACTCATAATTCCCCTGCTTCAGTCTCTCAGGTGCTGGTATTACAGGTGTGTGCCATGGCACCTGGCTCCACTCAACTTCTTTTGAAGTGGTCTTTTCTCAAACTCTACAACCTCACCCATCCTGAAGTTTTCAGCTGTGAACTCCAAGTGAGTTCAAACTTAAATTTCTATCCTCTCTCCAAGCTCCAGGTTGGCCTAAAATATTTTTCCAAATGAGGGGGCTCTCACTGATAGCCCCAAACTCACCATGACACAAAATCAGGTCTACAAACTTCTCTCCTCCTGGACTCCATATTTCAGTCAACAAGAGCACAGTTTTCCCTTCACATAGATTTACACCCTATGAATTATCACTATTCATCTTCCTGGCATCTTCCACTAATCAGTCACCAGGTCCTGTGAATTCCTCTATGTAGTAATCTCTGCCTTAATCTCCATTTTTCTCTTCCTTTGTAACCAAGCCTTCATATACCTTCTAAAGTGATCTTCCTGCAATACTAGTTCTGAACACCTCATGACTGTTCAAAAAACTGTGATTGTATAGAAAGCTTTTGGAAGGATGAATAAGAAAGTATATACTGTTTAACTTTGCACCACGCCCTGGCATCCAATCCCACCTGATCTTGAAAGCTAAGCAAGGTCAGCCTGGTTAGTCTTTGGTTGCGAGACTGGCTAGGAATACCAGATGCCCTGGCAATCCACTCCTAAAACAGTCTGCCATTGAAAACTCTATAGATAGCAGAGAAGCACTGACATAGTGTTGGGCAAGGCATGGTGTCAGGGAGTGTTTTGCTCTTTTGTCCATAGGGTCACTATGAGTCAGACCCATTTCCATAGCACCTAACAACAACAACCATGACTATGACTTGTTATTATTTTTATAAAACTCTAATTTGAAAATTCTTTTTTTGCCTACTATATCAACTTACAGACTTTTCCACTAAACCTTTGTGTCCATCCACAATAATATATATGTGTATATGTGTATATATGCATGTGTGTGCATGTATATATATGTGTGTGTGTATATATATGTGTGTATACATACATATATATATATATATATATATATATATATATATATATATATATATGGGCTAGGATTTAGCTCAGTTGGTAGAGTGCAGCGCTGCAGATTCTGAGGTCCTGAGTTCAATTCCCAGTCACCGCAAAAGGGAGAAGGACCTGGCAATCCACTCCCAAGGCAATCCTGAAACAGTCAGCCATTGAAAACCCTATGAGGGTCACTAGGAGTCGGATACTGACTCGATGGCACCTAACAACAACAGCATATATATACACACACATATACACATATGGGCTGGAGTTTAGCTTAGTTGGTAGAGTTCTGCTCTGTGCTTTCTGAGGCCCTGGGTTTGATCTCCAGCACCACAGAAACAGGAAAAGGACCTGGCAGCCCACTTCTACAGTAATTAGCATTCGAAAACCCCATGAATAGCAGAGATGCACTAGCACAGTGCTGGGCATGGCACACAGTGTTGGAGAGTGTTTAGTTTGTTGTACGGAGGGCTGCTGAGTCAGATTCGACTCAATGGCACCTAACAACAACATATATATATATGCACACACATACACATATATAAACACACACACACACACACACACACATACATACATACATACATATATATATATATATATATATATTTTTTTTTTTTTTTTTTTTTTTTTTTTTTTTTTTTTTGAGACAAGGTCTCACTATGTAGCCTGTGCTACCCTGGAAATCACTATGTAGCCCAGGCTGGTCTCAAATTTTTGATCCTCTTTCCTGAGCCTCTCTAGTGCTGGTATTAACAGGTGTATACTGACATAGGAAGAAATATGTGGGATACAGTGATGTGCTTTCAGTTCATTTCCTTAAAGCTTTGGTCTTCGATGAAGTTCATTTGTACATATATAGCTTAGAGAATTGAACCCAAAGTATTATCTATAGACGTATCTTGAGTTAGAATCATCAATTTTTCAACTATCCCACAACACAGGTCAAGTTTCCTAAGATATACTTGTCCTGAAACAGGGCCTCCATGCACACCTTTTTGGAGCAGCCACAGCAATGCTGAGAGCAAGAACAGCCATGATGACTTCTGTCTATTCAATTTGCTGTTGGACTCCTGTTTTCAAACATCAGTAGATTCCAGGATCCTGGGTCCAGGATCCAAAATATGGAGAAAGCTTTTACCACCAGTCATTCTACTATTTCCTGCTATAGATGTAAAGTCTCTGGCAGGAAGAATGACCAGCCATGTGAAGGATGGTCTTGATTATTTGCTTTTCTTTTTCACTCTGCTCTGTTGTATTGTTGTTATGTAGCATCAAGTTGTTTCTGACTCATTGCAACCCTCATAGGGTTTTCAAAGGTTGATTGTTTTGGAATTGCTTTGGGAGTGGATTGCCATGTCCTTCTCCCATTTAGTCAGTACTGGGGATCCAACCTGGGTCCTCAGAGAGTATGGAGCAGCACTCTACCAACTGAGCGAAATCCCAGCCCTGCTGTGTATATGCCCTACTTTTTCAGGATGCTAGTTTTTCTAGTCAAACAGAGGCTGACCTTAATCTACAGATGCTCAACTTTGCCACTGTTCTAGAGAGAATATCCGTCTCCAGATTACAAAAATAAGCTATACTTGGCTGCTCTCTTCAACCAGCAGTGAACTTCAGCTGCTCATATCCCTTAACTATAATGTTATCAAAGGGAAACAGAACTGCCCAACCCACTAGTATCTGGCTCACAGCCCTCCTTTACCCAGCCATGGCTATATGATAAATTTGTACATCTATGATCAACATTTTGTATATATTTAGAAAATATTTTCAAGTCATTTTATCTTCTTTTTTAGTCAAGAAATTTATTAGGAAAACAATACATTTTTCTAATTGCTATACAATTACTCTATATCATATATCTACGATAGTACAGCAATAAAGTATTGTATATTAACTAGGGTATTATGGGAAATCTAACAATCTTTAATACTTTTGTTTTCATAGGACCGTATTGCAAATATTTGCAAGCTTTTGGAACACATAATTTTAAATATTATAATTTCAACTTTCCAATACACACACATTTATATTTAGCCTGGATGGGAATATGGAAGAAGAAAAATTGTTAATGCAAAGTGGTGAAAAAAATGCTCTCCTTAATAATGTTATTATTTATAAAATTAAAGCATTCTCAGTGCTGGGGGTATAGCTCAGTGTAGAGAATTTACCTAGCATGTGTAAAGTTCCGAGTTCCATCCACAGCAATACACACACACACACACACACACACACACACACACACACACACACACACACAAATTGTCATCTCTTCAGAGATGAAATTTCTCCACGCCTACAGTATGCTTCTTTATGTTCCCACAGCATCTTATATGTACATCTTAATATAATAGTCATATTGAATCATAATGTGTAATTGTTTACTTATACATCTATTTTTTCAATTAACTGTGATTTACTTAAAGGTGTGGATTATCTCCTATAAGTCTCTGTACACTAAACTAGTTCAAGGACTAGCACAGTGGCACAGAGGAGGCACTTAGCAATTGTTGAAGGAATTAAAAATAAACAAGTAGGTAAATTTCTTCACGTGGCCCCAAATTGATGGGAGTAACTCAGTTACCCATTCATCTAGTACTATTGTTTTGATCTTAAATGTCCCCTAAAGGCCTATGTGCAGGCTGGGATTTAGCTTAATTGGTAGAGCGCTGCTCTGCAGTCTCTGAGGTCCTGAGTTGGATTCCCAGCACCACAAAAATGGGAGAAGGATGTGGCAATCCACTCCCAAGGCAATCCCTAAACAATCAGCCATTGAAAACCCTATGAGGGTTGCTATGAATCGGTCACTATTCAATGGCACCTACCAACCAACCAACCAAAGGCCTATATGTTAATGGCTTGGACACTAGGGTGGCAATATTGGGAAGCCGTTGAACCTGTGAGAGGTGAAGCCTAGTAGGAGGTCTTTAGGTAATTGGGGCTGTGCTTTTAAAGGGGATTGTGGGACCCTGGTCTTCCTCTTCTCTCTGTGTTCTCTCTCTCTCTTTGTCTCTCTTTGCATTCCTTGGTGGTGAGGTAACACTCCTACTGTGACATGCTATCCCATTCCAGGCCCATAGCAAAGGGGCCAACCAATCATACACTGTAACCTCCAAAACCATGACCAAAATAGGTCTATTCTCTTTATAAGTTAATTATCTCAGGTATTTGTTAAAGTATTGTTGTTGTTAGGTGCCATCAAGTCAGGTCTGACTCATAGCAAACCTATGTACAATAGAATGAAACACTCCCTGATTCTGTGGCAGGCACAGATCTTATTTGTGTTTAAGAAGCCCATTGCTGCAGACACTGTGTCAATCCATCTAGTGGAGGGTTTTGCTTTTTTTTTTTTTTTTTTGGTCCTGCCACTCTCCCAAACTTATTAGGTGCCATCAAGTCGGTATCTGACTCATAGCAGCCCTCATAGGGTTTTCAATGGCTGACTGTTTCGGGATTGCCTTGGGAGTGGATTGCCAGGCCCTTCTCCCATTTTTGCGGTGCTGGGAATTGAACTCGGGGCCTCAGAGACTGCAGCGCAGTGCTCTACCAACTAAGCTAAATCCCAGCCCTTAGGTGCCGTCCAGTCGGTATCCGACTCATAACGACCCTCTGTACAACAGGGGAAACACTATTGTCAGTGCTTCTCTGCTGTGCATAGGGTTTTCAATGGCAGACTGATTTTTGGGAGGGGGTTGCCAGGTCCTTCTCCCAAGCCTACAGCATCTGGTATTCCCAGGTGGTCTCCCATCCAGGTACTAACCAGGCCAAACCCTGCTTAGCTTCCGAGATCTGTTGGGATCGGATGCCACAGGGCTATGGGCTGGGATTTAGCTCAGTTGGTAGAGCGCTGCGCTGCAGTCTCTGAGGTCCCGAGTTCAATTCCCAGCACCGCAAAAATGGGAGAAGGGCCTGGCAATCCACTCCCAAGGCAATCCCAAAGCACTCAGACATTGAAAACCCTATGAGGGTCGCTATGAGTCTCGGATACCGACTCGAAGGCACCTAACAACAACAACAACTCTCCCAAACATGATGCCCTTCTCCAAGGACTGGTCTCTCCTGACTACATGTCCAAAATACATAAGACACAGTCTAACCATTCTTGCTTCCAAGGAGCACTCTGGTTGCACTTCTTCTAGGACAGATCTGTTGGTTCTTTTGGCAGTCCATGTTATATTCAGTAGACATCTCCAGCACCATAATTCAAAAGCATTAGTTCTACTCCTGTGTCCCTTATTCAATGTCTAGCTTTCATAACCATATGATGCAACTCACAATGCCATGGCATGAGTCAGGTTCACCTTTGTCTTCGATGTAACATCTTTACTTTTCAGCACTTTTAGAAGTTCTTTTGCAGCAGCTTTTTCCAATCTAATGCATCCTTTGATTTCTTGACTGCTGGTTCCATGGGTGTTGATTGTATAACTAAGTAAAGCAAAATCTTGGACAGCCTCAATCTTTTCTCCATTTATTGTGAAGTTGTATACTGACCCAGCTGTAAGGAATTTTGTTTTGTTGATGTTGAGGCACAGTCCATACTGAAGGCTGTGTTCTTTGATCTTCATCAGTAAATGTTTCAAATTTTCTTCCCTTTGGTCATAACTGACTATATAGTCATTAAAGTGGCAACTCTCTCCATAGTCAGTTATGACCACAATACATGAATGTTATTCACAAGACCTAAAAACTTTAATCAAAGCAGAAAATAACCTCTTCTGCAATAGGAATGTGCAAATAATTTGGAAATAAGTCTGGAGGAAGTGTGAGCAAGAGATTTGGGGGTTTGTTTCTTTGGCCTAGTCCCTGACTTCAGACCTCACACATTTTCAGTTCCTCAAGATATTGTTTTTATTTGTTTTATTATTTTGCTTTTCCTGATAAAATCATTTCCTCTCTTCAAGGTTTTAAAAGTTCTTGCAGGGCTAGAAATGTAGCTCAGCGGTAGAGCACTTGCTTAGCCTGGGCAACAGCCCAGTAACCCCCGCACCCCACGTCCTTGCAATAAACATGTACTACTCTATTAAGATTCTTATGGAAACATTATGCATAATGGCCACATAGGAGGGTTGGACTAGAGTTCAAGCAGATGATGTAGATGCAATATGGGTGCATCACCATCATATATGGCAGTAGAGGAGACTCAAAGGGGGAAAAGGGGATGGTGGTGGGGACTGAAGAAAGGACAATTAGAAATCCTTATGTTAAAATGACTTTAATCAAACAAGTAGACTATCAGAAAGGGAGCAATGTGAATCAAATGGATCAGTATCTCCTGAACCTGCTTAATAAAAATTAACAGGAGCTAATTGGTAGTAGAGATGGCTAGGATTCTTTGAAATCAGAAGTTCAAATAATTACTTTTAATCCATGGTCTCTCATGGATTCTTATAAGCAGGCAAGTTTTGAAAATAATGAAATGGTTCATTGTAATTTCTTTGTATTGAATTTAGAAGGCAAAGTCCACAAATTTCACACTTACAACTCCTTCCATTGGTGCCCATAGAGGCTTTCTTTCTCTTTCTCTCTCCCTCTCCCTCTTTCCCCTCCCTCCTTCCTTCTCTTCCTTTCCGTTCCTTTCCCCTCTCTTCCTAACCCTTCCCTTCCTTCCCTTTCCTCCCATCCTCCCTTTCTTCTTTCTTTCTTTTTTTTTTCTGTTTCTATTTCCTTCTTTTTTCGTATATTCACTAAGTGTGATGTTTACCATGGGAATAAGAGTGCTTATCACTGAGGAGGGACTTGAAGGGAATAGAAAATGCAGTTCAAATTCTGCATGTCACTACTTGATGCAATTTACAAATTTACAAACTTTCGTGTATGATCTGATTGTATTACCTAACTACGTAAGCAGGCAGGTTTTGTGTGTATATTCCTTTGTTGGCTTTTTACATACTTATCAAGCAAAGTTGGATAATCAAGCTGAGTCATTTAATCCCTTAAAAAGTCCCTAATCCCTCTTCTACTTGGGAATTTTGAATCTGAAAAGTTCAAGCACTTTACATGTGTTGGGCTCTTTCTAAAAAACCGCTCACGCAAACCCCAGTACTACTGTATTTTCACTCTATGTATTCTGTGTACTAAAGCAGCACTGGGAAATTTTTGGCTTGAATTATTCTAACTTTAGCCCTCTGCTGATCTGAGCAGCACTGTTCTCATTTTTAGATAGACCGTTTCTTGTGTCAGTCAGTCTCTTATTCTTGGAGATTTAAATTTCTAGGTAGAAAATGAGTATATTGTATTTTTACAATGTATGCATGGTATTTGTAACATTATTAATAAATGAATATATGCCTCTATGTAAACTGGATTAGGAAAAAATATAAAAGCACAAATGGAGGTCTGTAGTGAGGAAGTATATTGAACTTGGACTGTGTGAGGTCTTCACATGTCCCTGGGTCCTCTCATTTATTCATGCTGAGGGCAGAGCCAACTACTAGCAGGACATGATACCTCTGGCAGTCAGTATTAAAAGCTTTGTGAATATACTCTGAACCCTCCCCTCAACAGATACTTTCTTGAAGGGAGATACCTGCCTTACCAACTCCCCAATATTTGTTATCATGGGGTGGCACATAGTAGGTATGTGTAAATGTTTATTGAGTTTGACACTGATTAAAGGATTCTTATGAATATTTTCTCTATGTATGTATGGTTAAAAAATAGGGTAATTTGTTCTTGTTGTTGTTGTTGTTAGGTGCCATCGAGTTGTGTCCGACTCATAGCGACCCTCATAGGGTTTTCAATGGCAGGTTGTTTCGGGATTGCCTTGGGAGAGGGTTGCCACGTCCTTCTCCCATTTTTGCAGTGCTGGGAATCGAACTCGGGACCTCAGATACTACAGAGCAGTGCTCTACCAACTGAGCTAAATCCCAGCCCAATTTGTTCTTACGTAGGTATAATTTATCCTTTCTCTTCCCTTCAATATTTTTTTTGGTGAAAAGCAATAACAAAAGTCTTGGTTAGTACATTTTCCATAAAAATCATTTTGTTCACCTTTTGCAAAGCTTTTGTGTGTCTTCCAGGCATTTTTTCCCTGTTATGGTAAGTAATACATTTCAGAGAGAGCTCTCTTGACATAGTTTTACTATTAGCTAATTCTTCTAGAAGGTCCCATTTTCACTATCAGAAGTTGCTCATTTCTTGTTGGGAGCTGCGGTTCATTAAGGAGGGGAGTTCCTTTATGGCTAGTAATACTTTGGAATCCCCAGGGATGGTCCATGACAAAAGAGATTAGAATTCTGAAGTGACACCCTTCAAACCACAAGTAGTCAGCCTATCATCTGAGTCATAGTCATTACCAGGTCAGCCTGCACATAAAAAGAGGGAAGAAAATGAAGAAATCCTCATAAAAGTACAGCATGCCCATAGAAGAGTTTTCAAACGTGCTTTAGAATTTTGAGATCTAACCCATCAAAACTTGCTAATACTTAAAATTACAAAGAGATCATAAACTTTCTTTCACTGTACCAAGTATTTTTGGTTTTATGTATTTTGTTGAACACATATTCTTTATGTTGGTTCTTAATATCTTCATTGGTGTTGTTTTCCTTTTTTTCTCTCAAAGAGATTTTCCCTAACATCCTAAGCTTCACATTAATTCATACACTTTTGAAAGCTGTCTATATGTCCACTGTAATATGAAGTATTGAATTTATCTGAAAAAGCATACACTATCAAATCCTCTGTTAAAGATTGTCTGTGTGAGTGATAGGTATGAATGGGCTTACAGTGAGCAGTAAAACTTTGGGATAATCAAATCAAACTATGGTCCTTTCAGCAGTAACTGAGGAGAGCCTTGTCTCTCTTCTGCACTGTGGCTCAGTCTTGGCTGGTGGAACAACTTGGCTAACCATGGCGGTAGAACCTATTTTTAGCTCTTGTCACTGCCACCTGTTGTAAACTTAGTTTTCATTTCTTCCTATTCTTTTGCTTTCACAAGCAAAAGTCCTTAACATGTAAGGAATATAGTGTCACACATAGAATTCAGGTTTTGTGAACCCTGGGCTCACATTTCAAGCCTGCACCTTTTTAGCTGTAGGACTTGGGGTAAGTTGCTTGCCATACTCCCTCCCTCTCCTGTCCCTCCTCACAGGGTCATCCTTAGCTCTAAAAATAGGTAAAACGACTTACCTTGCAGAGTTCTAGGGTGAGGGGTATAGCTTAGTAGGAAAGCATGTGCATTGTAGGAGGCCCTGGATTCAATCCCCAGCACCAAAAAGATAAAGCAAAGACAGCTGCAGCAGCAACAACAATAATGACAAAGTGGGTGTGCTGACATGCACCTGTAATCCCAGCTGCTCAGGAAGCCGAGGTAGGGGAATCACAAAGGTCAAGGAGGCTGTGGACTACAATAAATAAAATAAAATTTTAAAAAAGGGAGAAAACATCACACTAGTTTTCAACATCATGATGGCACATACTAAAAAAACAAATGTTAATGTCCTCCAGCAGAAAGATTGAGACCTATGAGGAAAAGGAGGCAAGAAGTGCTCCCTAGACTCACATTGACAACTTGGTACCAGCACTTACTAGCTGCTCACCTAGGGAATTTTCCTCCTCTCTCTCTCTCTCTCTCTCTCTCTCTCTCTCTCTCTCAGCTTTAGTTTCCTCATTTGGATAATGGGCAGAATCTTCCTTACTCTGATCAGCTTGAAGAAAATAATTTTTGTGAGAGTACTTTATAAAGACTGAGACATTAAAATGTTATTAAGAGGATCATAAAGTTCCTGGGAGTGAACTTTTTTCCTGTTGGGAGCAGTATTTTTTCTACTGGAGCTTGATGGTTCCTTTCTTCCAGAGGTTGTAGCCCTTTTTGCCTTGTATCTGAATGACTCATTTGGCACTTTTTATGCAGGGTTTTGTTTGTTTCTTTTTGTTCTTTCCTTCTGTCACCTCAGCACTGTTCTAATCTCATCAAGAGGGAGGACCCTTTAAAGCCAGTGGGCTATGTGCTCTGAGCTCACAGAGAGGCTGACAGGAAAGTCCTCCCTGGGTACCACACCCGGGTTGGAAGGGCCAGGTCCAGGAGTGGAGCAGAGATGGTCTTCTCAGAGGAGAGGAAAGAAAGTGAGAGCTTTCATGGCAGGGAGAAATTCGGAGATAAAGAGGGACCTTGAGGGGCTTTTATGGATTTTCCCCTTCTTGGTAAGGAGGAAGGCCCATGAGATGAGAGAAAGAGAGTGGGAGGGAAGTGAGCTTTCCAGATAGTAAAAATCAGGATATGTCAACTCTAAATCATTCTACACCTGTGTATTTCTGTGATATATAAAGAACATGTGTTATTAATGTATGAAAATCCCAGTGCCTATCAAAATAACTGGCATATTGTTGTTGTTGTTAGGTGCTATTGAGTTGGATCTGACTTTTAGTGATCTAGGTACAATAGAATGAAGCACTCCCCAACACTGCCATGTACAGGATCTTTTTATGTTTGAGTCCATTGTTGCAGGCACTGTGTTTCTTCTCATTTTGAGTTATGCCACATCAGCAAAAGGAGGTCTCAGGGGCTTTACTCCACTCCTGTCATTAAGGTCAATTCTACTTTGAGGAGGCAACTCTTCCCCCATCATTTCTTGAATGCCTTCCAGCCGGAGGGCTCATTTTCCAGCATTATATTTGACATTGCCTGCAGCCGTAGCACTGTGGCACCTGATCCCGTCAGATCTCAGAGGTTAAGCAGGGTCTGACCTGGTTAGTACTTGGATGGAAGACCACCTGGGAACACCAGGTGCTGCAGACTTGGGAGAAGGACCCAAAAACCCACTCCCAAAAATCAATCCACCATTGAAAACCCTATGAATAACAGAGAATCGCTGACAATAGTATTTCACCTGTTGTACATAGGGTCACTACAAGTCAGATACCGACTTGATGGCACCTAACAACAACAACAACATATTTGACAATGCTTCTCTACTATTCATAGGATTTTCAATGGCATATTGTTTTTGGAGTGGGCTGCTGGGTCCTTCTCCCTCGTCTGTTTTAGTCTGGAAGTTCAGACTGAAACCAGTCTACCATGGGTGGCCCTGCTAGCATCTGAAATACCTATGGCATAGCTTTCAGCATCATAGCAACACATAAGCCCCCACAACACGACAAGCTGACAGACACATGAGGAATTGGCATATAGCTGGCACTTAAAAATAATGTTTCTTGACTCTGTGATGAGAAGAAAATAATATTAAAATTTGTTATTTTATTACTTATGTAATAGTGGCATATAAAATAAGTAACATACATAATAATCATCAGAATAGCATGTATTCATATTTATGTCATATGTTATGTCATCTTATGTCTATACTTTCATTTAATATTGACAGCAGCCTGACTAGGTATATGCTACAATTATACCCATTTTAAAGATGAGAAAAAGGAGGCCTTGAAACATTGTTTGGGGGCATGGAATATTGAGTCAAATAAGGAGAACTCAAATAATTATAGGATAGAATTGAGAACCAGCTGTATGAGAGATGGACTCTGCATAGCTACCTGTTTACCTCAGCAATGCTCTGCAACCTGGAGTAGATGGTTGAGTTTACGTAGACGTAGACTATGATGGTTATGTGAACCCTCTGTGCTTCCTCTTGAGCCTAGTCACTACAGACACGTAATAAAGAAGAGAAGTTTTTGAGTGGAGGTAGGAAACTGAGATGCGCTCTGCAGCCTTGTGGAGACATATTGTTGCCATTGACCTTGGAGTATTTGACATACTTCAAATCATTGGTTGTGCTTCACCCCACCCTCTCTGGCTAAAACACTTGGCTCCTGGCCATATGATCAGAACTTCATTCAGGAAATACTGGTTATGAAGACCTGGGAGGGGCCCTTTGGAGGTTGGTGAACCTGATGGCTGGTGCAACCTGCATTTGCCAGCCTACCTATTTGCTGACTAATACATGCATAGGGTAGAGAGGGAGGGAGTAGCCTTACCAAACAAACAACTTGGCTGCCTGGGCGGAGTTGTGTAGGGTATCCATCACATTCACAACATGCTCACATTGTCTACCCTTCACATGGCTAGGGCAGGGTCAATGTACGAGCTCCTAAAACAAAGCCACTCCCTTTACCAAGTCTAAGACTACTCAGGGAAAGGTAGAAGGGTTTGGGCAACCTTTCCAGTATATGGGAATGGGAACAGGTGTACATGAGTTAAATCCTTGAGTTATGAAGAAATTGTTGTTAGGTGCTGTCGAGTCAGTGTCTCACTCATAGTGACCCTACATGCAACAGGTGAAACACTATTGTCAGTGCTTCTCTGCTATTCAGAGGATTTCCAATGGCAGGTTGTTTTTTGGGAGTGGGCTGCCAGGTCCTTCTCCCATATGAAGAAGTAGATACCTTTTTATTCTAATTACCTTGGGAAAGTCTACAGACATACCACCCTGTCATTCCATCCCATCTGATCTTGGAAGCTAAGCAGGGTCAGGCCTGGTTAGTCCTTGGATGGAAGGCCACCTAGGAATACAGGATGCTGTAGGCTTTGGAGAAGGACCCCACAGCCCACTCTCAAAACAGCCATTGAAAACCCTGAGTAGCAGAGAAGCACTGACATAATGCCAGGCATGAAACAGTGTCAAGGAGCGTTTTGTTCTATTGTACATAGGGTTACTATGAGTTGGACCTGAACTGATGGCACCTAACAACAACCACCACCACCATGGGAAAGGATGAATGTCATGTCAATCCAGCACTTAGAGTTTTTGCCTTCATTCCATAAAAGCAACATTTGCAAATTGTGCTATTTTGGGATCTGGACCATGGAGCATTCTCAAAAGAGAGGTGACGGGATGGGGAAGTTTGTAAAGAGCGTCACTGGAGGAGCAGGTCAAATGGGTGGCTATATTTGCCTGGAGAGGAGAGCCTCCTACATAGGTCCTAGAGAGACCCTGGATTGATTTGGGGTGGAGTTTGGATAGCAGAGTCTTAAAAAGTGCTCTGTGATACTCATGCACAATCAAGTTAAGAGCACTGTTTAGCGAGCAGGGTGCCTACATTATCAAAGAAGAGGCTGCCTGTGGGAAAGGGTCTTGATCTTCTCTTCAAGAACTAGTGCTGGTGGTAGGAAGTGTCAGGGAAGCAGTGTGGGGCTCAACAGAAAGGAAGATTTAAAGTTTTGTGCTGCAAGTAGAAGTGGCTTCGTGGGCAGAGCAGCCTGTGCACTGAAGGGGATCCATTCACGTGGACGAGGAATGTTGAACTGTACCAGTGATTGCCAAGTCTTGCCAGGAGGGCCAGAATCACCCTCAAGCCCCTTCATTCACCCTCAGACCAGTTTTGATTTCTCTCTTTTTCCTATGTTGGGTTCCCCAGAAGATGTCATTCAAAGAAAGAGATCTGCCTAAAAACCTTTTAAAACCACTTAACCAGTTGACCTTTTGGGCTATTACCAACTCTGAAATTCTATAGTAACAAATCTTCTTTGATGTTTTCTCTAGAAATCAGGCTACTGCATTCTTCCAAAGTCTGAGTGGGAGAGGAAGGAGGGCCCGAGCAGCATGGAAAGTGTGAGTATGACAGGGAGGATTTCTCTTTGCTGGGGGGCAGGGTAGGAGACCCTCCATCCTCTCTAGATTTGGAACCATCTAGGAGATGTTCAATAAAACCTCTCCCACCCAATGAACCAGCCCTGGGTGTAGTAAGCATGAAATGCAGCAGCAGAGCTGAGAGCCGCTGGACACTGGGTAGGCAGTGAGGAGGGCTTTGTTTTGCTTTGTTTTGTTTTAATACATTGAAGCGGAGCATGTTGGACAACTGCCAGCACAGTGGTTTTTAAACTTGAAGTGCATCAAACTCAACTGGAAGGCTTGTTCAAACGCAGAACGCTGAGCCCCGCCCCCGCCGCCTGAGCTTCTGATGTAGGACGCCTGTGAGAGGGCCAACGATTTATGTTGTTAACAAGTTCCAGGTGCTGCTGATACTGCTGGTCCTGACCACACTTTGAGAACCACTGCGCTAGTAAAAGAAATTCACTTTAGGCATCAAAAAGAACCTCCCGACAATGGTAAGTCAATTGCTAGTATGCACCCATGATGGGATGTGGCATGACACTACCTCTGTGGGCTTCCTCCCCAAAATACATTCACTCCGACTAACCATGAAAAAAAGCTCAGAAACACCTCAGTTTAGGAACTTCTGCACATACCTGATCAGTCATTTTCAAAACTTTCAAAATAGTCAAAACCAAAGAAAACCTAAGGAACTGTTACAGCCAAGAGGATCCTAAGGAGATATGACTACTGAGTGGATTGCAGTTTCCTGAATGGGATCCTGGAATAGAAAAAAGACATTAGGGAAAAACAGAGGAAATGATATGTCAATATGGTTTCTTGGTTGTGACAAATGTACCATACTAATGTAATATTGTAAATAGTTGGGCGATTGGGTATGGGGTAGGGAAAACTCTATTAGTGTATTAATTATAATAATTCTGTACATCTAAAATTTTTCTAAAATAAAGAATATTTATTTTTTGATACATACCATCTTTTTTAATTTTTTCCCTTTTACTGGTAAATGTTGATGGGGTACAGAATAATACAGCATTTGCTTTTCCCATTATGCAATTATTACATCACTATTGGTTACGCTTTTATCAACTTACAAGGTTTATGGAACCTTTTAACTAATATGTAGTAAAGCTCATATGCGTATTTGGGTTATAGTCCCCTATTTTTTCTTATGTACTCATGAGTTTGCATCACTTACATTGAGATTATCCTCCCCCCCTTTATCCCTTTACATTGCTTCTCCTCCCTATCCCACCTTCCACAATCTTTGCTAGCTAAGAACTTCCTACACAGCACAGTGGCGCATATCTGTAATTACAGTGACTCAGGAGGCAGAGGCAGGAGGATTGTGGGTTTGAGACCAGAGGCAGTCTGCATAACTTAGTGAGACCCTGTCTCAAAATAAAAAATAAAAAATGGGCTGGGGGTACAGCTCAATGAAATAGCCCTTGCAAAGTATGTTTGAGGCCTTCGGCTCAATTCCCAAGTACTGTAAAAATAAACTAAAAATAAATAAATAAATAAATGAATAAAAGAAGAAATTCCTGAGCTGAGAGTGTAGCTTAGTGGTACAACACCTGTCCAGCATGGGCAAGGCCCTGAGTTCAATACCCAGTACCACAAAATAAATAAGGTGTAAAAATTAAAAATTATAATAAAAGAACTTCTTGACTGCTAAAACACAAACATTTCTCCATGTTAGTTGTAGAGGAATTTTTTTTGAAGAACATTGAAAGAAAAAGGTCAGTTATATTTTTAGTTTGAATGAAACCTTGTCAGGATACAGAAGGATGAATTACAGAACATTTCCTCTTCCTCCTCCTCCTCATTCTCTTTTTCCTTCTTCTTCTTTTCAGTGCTGGAGATTGAACCCAGGGTTATGTACATACTTGGCAGGCATTCTACCTCTATCTTTGAGCTACATCCCCAGTCCTTATAACATTTCCTTTTCCTTTTTATTTATGTGACTGTGTGGCTTTATGATAATTTTTCACCAGGTGTGGTGGTACATTCCAGTAATCCTAGCACTCAGGAGGTGGAGGCAGGAAGATCACAACTTCAAAGCTGGGCTCCATAGCGGGACCCTGTCTCAAAACAAAACAAAATAAAACCCTACAAACAACAACAAAAAGAATTTTAAGGTGTTTACTAAAAAATGTATACATAGATAACATAGATATACACACATATGATGCCACATGCACATACAAACTCATGGATCTGCATACCTACAGCAGATAGGAAAGACAAGGGCAGCCAATTCCTCTCGTTTATTACGGTGCATGCAATGGGAACACAATGCTAGTTTTAAAAGCCACCAGTGAAGACTTAATATTCTTAATAGAAAATTTCAATCTTTTGATGGTATCTCTCTGGAAACAATCACAATTGGGGTCATTCATATCCTTGCACTCTCTCAGTCTCTCCTCTTGTTCTCTTTCCCTCTCTCTCTCTCCTCTTGTTCTCTCTCTCTCTCTCTCTCTCTCTCTCTCTGTCCCTTTCTTTTTGCAGTCCTGAAAGAATCTGCTTAAGGTAGTCTAAATGTGAGTCCTTGGCCCGGGTAATAACTGGCTGCTGGTTTGTAGGGTGCATATTTCACTGGCTTTAGGAGTATGCTTTAGGCTGGGCATGGTGGTGCAGGCCTGTAATCCCAGTGACACAGGAGGCAGAGGCAGAAGATCACGGGTTCAAGTCCAGAGGCAGCCTGTGCATTTTAGCAATACCTTGTCTCAAGACAAAAAATATAAAAGGTGAGTGGAGCAGCTCAGTAGTAGAGCATTTGCAAAATATGTGCGAGGCCCTGGGTTCATCTTCGTAGTACACACACACACACACACACACACACACACACACGAATGTACTTTATACAATTCCCCAAATATCCACTCAAGTTTTAATGCATCCTTGGAACACAGATAGTGTGCTCATAATGGGAGGGGCACAGGTAGGAAGACCCAGCAACTCCATGGACATATATGTAAGTCAGCCAGCATCCTCATTGTTCCCCTAACTCAGCCTCTGAGTGTTGGTTTGTGGTCCCTCCCATGATAGTAGCTGATACTATTCGAGATCACAGGTAGCAAGCATACCTAGTGAGGGAGGTGTAATTCAAGGACAAGCTAAATACCTCACATACAGTTACAGTGGATTGAGTTGAACTATTTTCTTTTGATGTGACTTACCTATACATTTGTAGGAAATTAGTGAGGGAATAGAAGCACTCCCAGGCCTTGACCCTGGTCTAAAGGACAGCATTAAGGGAGAAACATAGATACCCGATCCACTCTCCTTCCAGGTAGGACTCCCAGGGGATAAGACTGCAAGGTTTCATGGGAAACTCAAGATTTGAAGCAAAATTCTCTCACTCATTTGGGCTCTTCTCTTCCTAAACTGAGTAGTAATATTAGTTAGGGAGTCAACTAAACTTTAAATAGCTCCTCTTGGGTACATTTAGGCTTTATGCTAATGAACTCATTCCCTCCTCACAGAAGCACAGAGAAGGGAAGTGGCTCACGTTCACACAGCTCAGGGATAAATCAGGATTCTTATCTGGATTGTCTAGGTTCAGAGCATAAATTCTAAACCACTAGGCTCTCCTTCCTCTCTTGGATTGGACATCCGAAATCCAAGTTTGGACAGCCTGGTTAGTCCCAGGGACCTCCACAACTGTCTCAGTCCTAGAAATAGAATGTCCCATCATTCAACTAAACTTCCATCCACTCTACTTTTTCTTCTTCTGTTTTTTAATGCTTCAGGTTGAATTTATTTACTTAGTTTGTTTTGAATTTTTTTTCCTACACAGACTTTTTCTAAAATACATAATATTTTTATACAAAAGGTACTTCCCATCAGTAATAATCTCCTTTTTGCCTAGTGCAATTTGTTCTGAAATAAACTGGCCTTACTTCAGTCTGTTAACCATTCTTTCCTACAAGTTTTACTTCTTTGGCTTCCAGAACAGTGCCCTCCTTGGATGTCCTCTTTCCTTTGTGATGATTTTTCTATAGCTCTTTCACCAGTTTCTTTTTGTCTGCCTACCCCAGACATAGTTGTTTTCCTGGCACTCTTGCCTAATCGTACCTTCTTATCTTTGGTATATCCATGTATATCCATGCCTTTGCCTATCACCAATACTATTATAGCCTTACAAAATTTTTGAGATTTAGACCCAAATATCCAACTGCCTACCAGACAATTGGGTTTCTCACAGATAATTCAGAGTTCACATGTCTGGTATTAAATTCATCAACCCTGACTTCCCTAATCGGTAATCTATATTTATAAAGTCTTATCAGTTGTCTCCAAATCTCCAAGTCCTTTTTCTCTTTTATTACATCTTTAGCACTTCCTAGTTATTTTCTTTTGTAAATATAGTAGCCTTCTGAGCACTTATTTGGAACCCCTCAAACCCCATTCTCTCTCACGCACTTACACTGCCACTGGTAGATTAATATTTCTAGACCTCAAATCTAATTGGGTTATTCTGCTTATAATCCAGTAACCCTATCTACCTCTCCACTTTCCCAATATACTACCATTTATACTCCATGCTATAACATACTGAATAACCTACACTTCCCCCAACTCCGCCATGTTTGCTCACTCACTGATGCCTCCATGCCATTGCTCAGGCTGTGCATCTTCATAGAATGTTCTTCTCTATCTCCTATTGCACATTTTACTCTTATTGTTATTCCCAGTCCCCATACATGCACACTGACATGCATGGCTACATCTGTCTTTCCCCACTTCAGGATTCAGCTCTGGTTTCATCTCTGTTATGTGCCCACACCTCCCCACCATCACCACCACCATACAGTTTTGTTATAATGTACATGTCCATTCGCTCTACTGGTATTATTACTACTGGCTTATTTGTCTGTCTGTCCTACTTGGTAAGAGCCATGAAGACAAAGGTTGTATTTTTTTCATTTCTCTCTCACTACTACTTAGTGAATACTTACGGAGGTCCACTCTATTTTCTTCCTACCTACCAGCACCATCACTACCAGCAACTGGTAAATCTCGATGAAGCTTCTGTTCTATACCAGGCATGACAGGTACAAAGATGAAAAAGAGAGTAATCCTGTCTTCAGGAACTATGGGGGAGATAGACACCCAAGCAAATACACCAGCAAAATCCCAAATGGGCTGTGTTGTTGTTAGGTGCTGTCGAGTTGGTCTCCGACTCATAGGGTTTTCAATGGCTGACTGTTTCGGGATTGCCTTGAGAGTGGATTGCCAGGCTCTTCTCCCATTTTTGCAGTGCTGGGAATTGAACTTGGGACCTCAGAGACTGCAGTGCAGTGCTCTACCAACTGAGCTAAATCCTAGCCCAAAATGGGCTGTAGGAAAGTCCAAAAGAAAGCTGTTGTAGTTCATCTGGGCAGGGTCCCACCTGTCCTTTGGGAAGGATTTGCAGTGGGGATGACTGTCTTCCATTCTTACTTAGTTTTCCTCCCATTACTTCTCTGACTTTTTTCTACTCAGAGCAAGTCTAAATGTCAGAGATTTAAGGTTCTCTCTGCAAGGTGTACAGATGTTCAGAAGGGAAGTATGTTTCTCATCCAATAAATAATTACACATTCACAGAGGCTCTATGTCAGCATGTACTTCATCCATTTCCTTTACTCAAGAAATTGATGTCATTTAAAAAAAAAAAAGAAAGAAAGAAATAGATGTCGTTCATATCTACTCTATTCCTTTTTCCAAGGCAGCATTGATCTTCTGTTTCTTACCTTCTGGCAGCCTTGCCCTCTCTGTCTCCTTTCTGCTGCAATAACAAACAGCTGTTGCTGAGGTGTTGTTGACTTGTTACCTTCAAAACCTCCCTCTTGTCATGGGACATACCTCTTCCAGAGGATAGATCATATCTGGCCAACAAATGGCCTTGTTGCTGTGGAGACCCATTGGGATCGGGTGTGTCTTTCCCTTGCATCACTGCTGCTGGGAGTGTGACAAGGTCGCTTCTCTATGTCAGGCATGACCGTCTTGTGGCAGGCAGTGGCCACGCTTTTCCTGCTGGTGAAACCTCATCAACAGATCAGCAGCAGATAATATCAAGACCTCTGTTTGATACGTTAATAGTGACAGACATCCTTTCACCATTAATAACACAGCACCCTTTGGCAATTATGTTGTTTTGGGGGAAGAAAACATGCTAGTCACTAGGCTTAGGACGTGAGGGCTTATATGTTCACATAAACACAAACCCCCGTCACTGCTTGTCACCGCAAACTGTTTTGTTCTCCAAGGCTGTCTTTTTGCACCTCCTCTGATCTTGATTTTCTGCCTAACAGCTTTCTCAGTTTATATGCCCTTTGGCAAATGCAGCAAGCACCATTTCCTGTTTCTAAACTTGTAGACAACCATCCATAGATCTCATAGTTGTCAATTTTAACCAGATAACAACTGCATTTTGTTGGTGTTTTTTTTTTTTTTCTTTTCTTTTTTTAAAATCTTTTGCTTAGGTGAAAAGGACCCTGGCAGTAAAGTTGTTATTTGATGCAGCTAAATTTCTGCATGACTGAAAATCTAAAAAAGAAAGTAAGGAGTGCTGAGGATTTAGCTCAGTGATAGAGCACTTACCTAGTATGCTCAAAGACCCTGGGTTCAACACCCAGCATTGGAAAAAAAAGGAAGGGGTGGGGTTAGTAGAAATGCACGCCACTATTCCCAAGGCCTGAAAATTCAGTGGTGGCAATACAAAAGAAATTGAAGCAATAAGTGCTTTTTTTATTTCCTGTGTTTGCTCAGAAAGAAGGGAGGAAGGAATCATGACAGTAGCTTAACCTGGTAAAGAGCTTCCAAAATAAGAATATACAAATATGGCAGAGAGGGTATTAGTCAGAATCAGTGGGGGTCAGAATTAATGGGGCATAGGCACCTTTTGTAGGTCAAAAACATTTTAATAGTTCTAACAATTTGTGTGCATGCTTGCAATGAAGTTAATCTCTTCACTAATTGAATATTATTTCTGTTGTGCTGCTATGAGCTAGATATTGAACTAAGCTTATTATCTTAAGATCTTGTTGTTGTTGTTAGGTACCATCAAGTCGGTTCTTAAGATTGTTGTTGTTGTTGTTAGGTGCCGTCGAGTTGGTATCCAACTCATAGTGACCTTCATAGGGTTTTCAATGGCTGACTGTTTCAGGATTGCCTTGGGAGTGGATTGCCAGGCCCTTCTCCCATTTTAAGATTGTAGCACTCTAAAACTACCAAAATGTGTAATAAATGTTTATAAAAGTAAAATGTGCTAATCTTACAATTTGAAGAGTACATTAAAATATAAAAAAGGAGTAGAGAAATCCTCTATAATGTCATTGAGAGTTAATCCCCAGTAACTGTGTAATATATTCTTGTTTTTTGTTGAGTGTGTGTGTGTTTAAGCAAAGCTGTCGTTGCTAGGTGCCATTGAGTCTCATAGTGACCCTAAGTACAGCAGAACAAAACACTACCCAACACTGCTATGCTCATGATCTTTTTATGTTTGAGCCCATTGTTGCAGTCACTATGTTTCTTCTCATTTTGAGTCCTGCCACATCAGCAACAGTAGATCCCAAGGGTTTTCCTCCATTCCCATCATTAAGGTTGACTCTACTTTGAGGGGGGCTGGGATTTAGCTCAGTTGGTAGAGCGCTGCACTGCAGTCTCTGAGGTCCCGAGTTCAATTCCCAGCACTGCAAAAATGGGAGAAGGACCTGGCAATCCACTCCCAAGGCAATCCTGAAACAGCCATTGAAAACCCTGTGAGGGTCGCTATGAGTCTCGGATACCGACTCGACGGCACCTAACAACAACAACAATTACTTTGAGGAGGCAATTCTTCTTCAGTCATTTCTTGAATGCCTTCCCACCTGGAGGGTTCATTTTCCGACATAATATTTGACAGTGCTTCTCTGCTATTCATAGGGTTTTCAATGGCTAATTGTTTTAGCAGTGGGGCTGCCAGGTTCCTGTCCCTAATCTGTCTTATTCTGAAAGCTCAGCTGAATCCTGTTTACCACGGGTGGCCCTGCTGGTATCTAAAATATTGGTGGCATAGCTTTCAGCATCAGAGCAACATGCAAGCCCCCACAGCATGACAAACTGACAGACATGTGAGGGAAGCAAAGCTAACAATATGCTACTTACATAATTTGACATTTACTTTTGTCTTTGCTTAATTTTGTATCATAATCACTTGCCCATGTCATTATAATTCCTTAATCATCTTATTGATGGTTGTATGTTTATCTTGTGTGCAATAAATACTGTGTTTTTTCCATGAGTATGCTGCATGCATCACAGATTTATTTAACTTTAAGTGATACATCTGTTTTTTAACCAATAAATATGTGCAATTACCACGTGTTAAGAAAACATAAAACAAAATTTGAGCAACAACAACAACAACAACAACAATAATAATAATAATACATCAGTCTTGGCCACTCTAACCAAAGATCTTCAGAAAAGTTAACCTCACTAGTGTTTTGAGATGTCTCTACCATTCTCTCTGAGATATAAACACACACACACACACCACAACACACACATACACACCCTTGAGCCTGACAGAACAAAATCATACATCTGAGCTTGTGGTCTTCAGCCCACACGATTGCCCATTGCCTCTCCTCCTTGCCATGCCCTTGTGGTGGGAGTTGTCCTCCTGATGTGACAGACCTTCATGTGTTTACTGATGAATCAGACCAGAAATGTAGCATTCAGCTTCCCTCAGCACCACCCCACAGCCAATCCTCCCATTTGGGACGACCCTTCTCCCTCAATGGTGGGCCACTTTCCAGCCTCCCTCCTCTTGCTCAGGAAAGCATTGTGGTGACTGCTATGTCCTACTATTACCAGTAAGCAACTTGGGATCTCTTCATTGTCACTTGGAAACACAATGACATTCTTGACTGAGGCCAATTTTTTCTTCTGGATCTTTGCATATGCTGTTCTCTCTTCCTGGAACACTCTTCTGTTCTCCTGCTTAACTTCATACATTCTTTTTTTTTAATTAGAAATTTTTAATGTACATCATAATGTGATTCATTTTGACATGCTTTTCGTTGTGACGATTTTCATATATGCAATTTGATAAGCATTATTCATATAGGTTACCCCTTACCCTCCTCTATGTTTCCCCCCTCCCCCCCTTCCCATCTAAGTTTCCCATCCAAGTCTTCTCTATCTTTTACTATATAGTATTTTTCTATATGTCATTGGGTTCCATTTCTGTTTAAGATAGAAACTTTTCCTGTAGTGGTCTTTGTTTCTATCTTGTTAGAACAATTACATGCGATTTTTAGTCCATTTGTATTGACCTCATTCTTATCTTCCCTCCCCCCCTTTTAATGTGATCTGACCTTTGAGTAGGATTTTTCCTTCTTGTAATTTTGAGTCAGCTCTCTCATATGAGTG